>CM060858.1:17528048-17803428 GCA_030737845.1 Acorus calamus | reverse complement strand
ATATCATTTTCTATTTTTGGGAAGGTAAAATGAGGTATGCTTTTCAAGCTGTTTCATAGTCCATAAGGAGCAATGTCACGGTGAGTCCATTTTGTAATTCCATTCAAACAATGTGTTCATACAATTTAGGAAAATGTTATAGCAAGTCTCATCCACAATCCACGTATATTTTTTAAAATTATACACTCATTGAATTATATACTATTGTACAAAATAAAATATATATTGAGATATAAATGTATTTTTTTTTATAAAAAATCAATTTGTTTTAAGGATCATATACACTATAACAACGTAATATATATACACCGCATTAACATTGCATTAACATTGTGAATGAGATTGTAGGACTGCAGACCGAGTGCATCAACCCTCTATGGTTTATCGAAGTATATGAGCTTTGAAAGGTTGTATGTACTCGTCACTTTTGAAACCGCGCTTCCAAAATGCACGACGGGCCATGTGACGTTGTTAGAAACGTCTTTTTGATCATTTAATGTGATGTCAGATCAATTAATGTAGTGTTTGAATTCCTTTAATGTAGTGTCGGGGGTTATCAACGAATTTTGAAATTTAAAATTTCAAGTACCCATCCGAGCCCGTCAAAGGAAAATGAAAAAAAATCCACGTTAGCCAATCTTGTTAAGTCGGATCTATCTGGGGTCTGAGAAACTGATTGAGAAACCGACTGAGTGTAACATTTTCCTTATTAGAATTTCGTTTCGTTGGGCCTTGTTGGGCCCTGTGGGGCCAGCTGCAATTTCGTTGGGCCCAACATAAACTACACCGCCCAAACAATCACCCTCATCGACACCGACTTCATCCACAACAGCCAAACATACCCCCTCCCAAACCACAGCCTCATCTTCGACGACACCCACATATTTTGGTGAATTGCTCAGATGCCCCTTGATCAACGGCCTTTTTTTTATACCCCTAATTTTTTTTTATTCCTACCGTCTTGTCCCTTTTTTTTTTTACTTATGATAAATGTCACATCATACTTTGATACATAAACTACCCCACCTTATTTCTCTAGTTTACAGTTACATTATGTGTAGTTATATAATATGTTTAACTAGTTACAGAAATTTTGTATATATATATATTTACATACATATTATTTTGTATGTGTGAACTTGTCTTTTTAGCATCCATCCATGTAAACTAAAGAGGATGATCGAGATTATCATAACCTACTACATGTGTAAGTGCGAAGATGAAATTATTAGTGAAGTGGATAAGTTTTCTCCTCCTCAACTATTATTTGCATTGACACTTGGTGATTTTGAATTGTAAAGGAGTGTTTCATGTCGTATAACTCGTTACCTCATGTTCATTATAAAAAACATATGTTTGACTAAGTAACATAAATTAACAACAGTTGATGGATTTATTTTAAAAACACTTAGATAATGTATCTATATTCATTTTGTATACATTGAATGCACTCACAGATGACAATGACATAACTTACAATTCATGAATATATTATATCTGTGGTGGGCGAATTTCCTTGTTCGTCCTACTGGGCCGGATCCTGGTCGATCCGGGCTTTTGAGTTGGTTCCGGAGAGATGGTGCGGGTCTGAGCTTCCGACTTCGTCGATCCGGTTAGCCCTGCAGATCCTCCTCGCTGTTTGCAAGTCAGACAGCTCCTCGTCGGCTTCGGTCCTTAGGTACCTGCAACTCACACAAGTGTGGTGCCGGCTAACGCCCCTCCGACGCTCAAGTCAGTGATCCTTCTTGTTAGAAGAGCCTTCAACCCAAAGAGGGAGAGAACGAGAGAGAGTGGAGTGTGTCGCGCATCCCTTAGGAGGGCGGGGTAGCCTCCTTTTTATATTGGATTGGGGCGTGCCTATTGGACCTCGGGGGGTATCCATAACGTGATGTGGTACCCCCTGTATAGCCTACCGATTCGGGACACGTGGCACCTAGGGATCATCATTTGCCTATAACGGTTTCCCTGACGCACTGTCCTTTAAGATGTCAGAGAATATTCCCTTTGATAACTGTCTTGCTCTTAGTGAAGGGGTTCGTGTCCGTCTAGCCGTTCAATCATGAACACCGTTGTGCCCTTTGAACGAGGTGGGCTGCCACGATTTTGACCGCCCTCGTGGTTACACGAATTAAACCTTCAGCACTCTGGTCGGGCAGTCTTACCCGTGTTGAGCCGTACTCGGGCATATGTCCTGCCCGTCCTGACTCTCCTTTGTTACATCTGGGCTTGTCAGGCCCATACACTTCACGGGCAGTGGTGCCCCATCCTGGTACTGCCTAATGGGCCTGAACTCATGGTTTAGCTTGTGGGCTCATCGGTTGAGAGATGGGCCCGGCTGTGTTTTGTTTCTCATTCTTTGTCTCGGTTAAATTCGCCTCCTACAATATCTATAACCAGCTTTGTATACGTTGAATACTCGTTGTCAATAACTATTAAATATATGTAACTATGTATATAATTTCTGTAAGTATCACATTAAATTTCTTTATTTTGTAATTCTGTCTATAAAGAATATTTCAGATTATGAAAAGTTAGGGATAAAAAAAAAACAACATTGGACGGGTAAAGAAAAAAAATTCAAGGACAAAAAAAAAATTGAGCAATTGATTAAGAGATATTTGAACAATTTATCATTTTTATTTTTAATGTGTCAATAAACCCACCACTTTATACGTGGAGCCACCGGTGCAGCTCACTTGTTTTTTTATTAATATACGACACGTTGTTTTTCTTGCATGCATGAATTTTTTTATTTTTTTCGTTTCCAGTTTACAGCTGGGGATAGAAACCGCTCACGCACCGTGTATATTTGTGTTTGGGCTGATTTTTCATTTCACATCAACACAAATTCAAACTATTTTTTTAGGAACTAATAGATTTAACTCGTAGTAATCTTAACTAAATCGATTTTAATCTCTATAGATATAATTATTAAATTACCGTATGTCCCTATATCCCTATATCTTGCTATAGTTAATGATTTTAGTTAAAAGACCATTAAAAAGAAAGACTATTATAGAAATATTTCCTCCAATAAACGGAATCTTTGAAAATTATATTGAAATAAGTGCATGAAAAGGTCTAAATATTGAAATAGGTCCTTCTATGACCAAAATACGTTTAGGACTGAAATTTTGAGGTTTGTAAAAGAAACAACAATTTTGATAATCTAACATGTCTAGTTATGGTTAACTACAGATCCAATTAGTTGAGGGGATGGCATTGACTAAAACAATAATTTCTTAATAAGACAAAGACTTACCGGGAGTTATATCAATTTTTTCTTCTTCTTTTTATAATGATTTAAGGATTTTACATGGATTAAAATCCATTTAGTTAGGATTACAAGGAGATACCAAATTTTTCTATTTTTAATGTCCTATTTGTCATGTTTTCTACATTCATCGTTTTTCTTTTCTTTTTTGGTATTTAAAAATCTGTCAAAACAGTGATTTTGAAAAACTAATCAGTTATCAAAATCTCCTTTTTTTTTTTTCCCTCTTCTTTTTAAAAGATAGCTTTGGTTTGAGAATAAAATTGAATTGCATTGTGAATTATGTATAGGAAAACTATATAACATGTGGAATCGGGTTAGGTCAGGCGTTGGATAATTTGATTGTTCAATGTGTTTCTGACCGTTCAATTTTGATACACAAATTAATTGAATCCTAAAAAAGAAGGTTTAGAATTTAATTACATTTTAAATTTAGTTTTGAAATCTTACAAAATATCTTAATTACAACAAAATAAGATGATCAGACGGTCAGGAACGCATTGGACAATCAAATTCTCCAACACCTGTTGGACCTAATCCGATCCCATAAAATGTCCACCAACGCACGCGCGGAATTCACACTCTTGTCGTGCGAAACTCCTTCACCCGCCTATACTTATCAGGATTGGCCTTACCCCATCCACTGAGCACGATGAGTGCTGTCGTCTTCCCCTTAGGAAGCTTAGGGTGATCATTCAATTTCCATGAAAAAAGGGAGGTACCATCGCTCTAAACACACTCAAAATTTTGAAAAAAGTTAAGGAACCATAATAGAAAAAAAAATCATGTTTATATCACTATATATCAATAACCCACAATGAGTCAATGATGATCAAATGAAAACCAATATCATAAAACACCAATCAGATTTACAATTTACCTGTCTATAACAGATCAAAAATCAAAAATCAATTTTGCATATATGGCAGTGATTCAGAGTAAAAGGAAGATTCAAGGCGCGGGAGATTCAACGGGAGACGAGGGTTGAGAGAGATGTACGGCCAGTGATGATAGAATGGGGGGGGGGGGGGGCACCTTGTCCTTATAGACGATCAGGGTTCAATCCTGTCTACCACAGATACAATGAGTATTTCTGCTTAAGTTTTGGATTGTGGGCCTTGTGTTTAGTGATCTATCGGCCTCTCGTGAGCCTTGCTACAAAAAGGGGGGGGGGGGGGGGGGGGGGGGGGGGTTACAAATAAATTTTATAATTAAGTTGTTTAAATACATGATGCTTCTATTTTGAAGAAAGAAATATAATATAAAGTATAGAGTTCTTGGAAAATGATTTCTCTGATGGCTGATGCTTTCATATAATGGGCTTAGATTTGGACATCCACCATATGATGGGCCACAAGTCTCTGGTAAGCCACGCCCGACTATTCTGATTTTTGTTACATAGGATTAATGAGGTTCCAAACTTAGCAATAGACCTATAGTTTGAGCTTGGGGATATATAGTCACATTTGTTCCCTTATCTACGTTTCATCTCTAAAGAGAGTTTCCACTGACGATCTCAACCACCACCCACCGATTGATGTAATTAACCATGTTTATTAGTTTTTTTTTCTGGTTCTTCCACTTGTACATATTTTTTTTATTTTCCCCTAATCCTACGTTCATACATAATCTGACCAAATTAGCTAATGAAAATTTGTTCCCTTATGTAAATTAATTAATTTTTAACAAGCCCCTGTTTGCTCCAAATATTTATATGGAATAGTCAAGTTTGAATCTTCATTATATCAGTCAGGTCCACGCGCTGTCAACTAATTAATTAGGTGAGGCTGGCTTTTTCTAACCATAGCACGTCTTTATATATATATCTGTCTCTCGAAATGTGACGAAACATGAACTTATCTTTAGGTGGTTGTAGAGATTGTCTTCATGAACACCAGTTCTAGAAAATACACTAGGGATGAGAATGGGAATGTCCCAATAGGGTACCCGCCCCGGTTGGGACGGGTTTGAAATACATAAAATGAAACCCGACGGGTTTGGGACGAGAAATGGACTTACTTAGCAAAACCCGTCCCGAACCCGCCTTGGTTGAAATTAATATTAAGATTAAATATTTGTTATAATAATTACATAATTTATATTTTTCATTTGGTGTTCCAATAAAAATATCAATAAAATAGAATGAATAAATTCAAAAGCTAATTAAAATTTGAAATCATATAAATATACATCGGGTTGTCTTTTGGTATTAAAAAAAATTGAAATATTATATTTGTCACTTATTATGAAAATTGAAAGTTTATATTTCTTATTTTGTAGGATTTATTCTAATAAATATTTATTTTTATTTAAAATTTTACTTTAAATTAAATATTACATATAAATATGTTTTAATATTCGTTTTCCTAAACCTGTCTTGGCCCAACCCGACCCGACCCAACCCGATTTAATTGGGACGGGTTTGGGACGGATTTGTGATAGAATTTTGTGGACGGATTTAGGTTTGGAATTCACAAAACCCGTCCCAACCGCCCCGTTGTCATCCGAAAGGTACACGTCCACATCACCGTTAGAAATTGTTGAAATATAATCAAATTTCAAAGCAACTGCTCTGTCACATTTTTTACAGTCCATCCACGACCGGCGCCAACATAAAAACCTGACAAAGTTGTCCCAAAAAAACATCAATTGATCAAATCACCTCTCCCTTCACATATTTGTCCCCAACAAAACAGAAACCCTAAAACAATGCATCATCACAAATCAATGTCGCCCTTCCTCCTCCTCGTCGCGTTCTCCGTCGTCATCTCTCGATGTCTCTCTAAAACCTCCGACCATTACTCGAGATGTGCTCCTCTTCCTTTCAGTTGCGGGCGACTTCTCGACAAATTTGAGTTACCCATTCTCCACTGACGAAACCATGACCGGCTGCGGCCACCCTGGGTTCCACCTCTCATGCACCATGGACAACCTCACCCAGTTGATGATCTACAACACGAGCTATAGTGTCAAGTACGTCGACTATGTTAACCAAATCATGACCATAGCCGACATAACTTACATGGAAAAGGACCACTGCCCTCTCCCAACTAGTAACACCTCTCTGAATTTTTCGCTTTTCGACTACACGGGCACCGATCGCAACGTCTCCTACTACTACTGCTCGAGCCAGGCTGTTGGGGTCTCTTCCTTGTATCAGCTCTCATGCGACGCGAGCACGGGGACGTATGACTATTATTTCACGGTGGGGGACAGGGTTGATGAGTCTTGTACTGGTTTTTGTTTATTTCGTTCCGATCTATGCATCGTTTACGGATAGCTTGAATGTCACGGATGCGACGAAGGCCTTGATGAGTTTGAAGGAGGCCTTGAGAGAGGGCTTTGATGTGACTTGGAAGCCTGGGAAAGGCTGGTGTGAAGGGTGTGTTGGTTTGGGGGGCCGGTGCGGGTACGATCCAAGCAAGCCTAATGATCCTCTCTGCTTTTACAGTAAGTGTGTCCTTTTCTTCTTCAATCTGATGTTTTATTTTGTTTTTGATGATTTTGATGTTGGTATTTGATGGAGGTATCTAATTTTTAGGTTCTTTGTTTGGGTGATCATGAGTGTTTCTTTTAGGCATATATTCTTTTTAAATTGGGATGTTTGACATAGCCAAGGGTGACTTGTTTATATACAACCCCATCTGAAGAAATTAGCAGACATCTTAGCTAGGTTGTAAGTTATAACAATCTGTATTTTTGCTGTGAATGGGTTGGTATATATTGTGAGGAGTTTTTGTT
The DNA here is from genome assembly GCA_030737845.1 of Acorus calamus. Lineage (NCBI taxonomy): Eukaryota > Viridiplantae > Streptophyta > Magnoliopsida > Acorales > Acoraceae > Acorus > Acorus calamus. The sequence continues at coordinate 17,796,413 of CM060858.1, read as the reverse complement.
TTCGTTTTTGTTAGACTTTTTGGGAGAAAGAATAATATGACCTAAATTATATTAAGAGAGGGATCAAACCCTTTATATAATAGTACAAGACAATATACACATGTAATACAATACACATGTAATTTAACACCCCCGCTCAAACTCAAGGTGGATCAAACAACGTGAGTTTGCGAATGAGAGACAAGAATATGGGAACTGGATGAGACTTCGTAAAGAAGTGTGTGATCTGCTTAGCAGAGGAAATGTGCGGAAGCATCAGTGTCTGAGCAAGGAAGTGCAGACGAACAAAATAACAATCGATCTCAATATGCTTAGTCCTCTCATGAAAAACTGGATTGCTAGCAATCTGAATAGCGCTCCGATTATCACAGTAAAGTGGAGTAGGACCTGTAACATCAACTCCAAGATCGACCAAGAGACGTCTAAGATGAATGATCTCTTTGGTCGTGATGGTCATAGCTCAATACTCGGCTTCTGTGCTGGAAAGAGAACAACATCTTGTTTCTTGTTGTGCCAGGAAATAAGAGTCTCCAAAAAATATGCAAAAACCAGTAGTGGATCGACGAGTAGTCGGATCTCCTGCCCAATCAGCGTCAATGTAAGCTCGAAGAACCAAAGATGAAGATGATGACAGAAAGAGTGATCTGGTAATAGTCCCACGTAAGTATCTAAGGATCCTCATGAGAGCACTGTAGTGAACCGACCGAGGAGCAGAGACTAACTGACTAACTATGCTGACTGCATGAGCAATATCAGGTCTGGTAATGCAGAGATACACTAGCTGACCCACGATCTGTCTGTATCGTGTAGGATCTGGAAGAAGCTCACCATCAGTAGGACGTAGCTTTACATGAAGCTCAAGTGGTGTGTCAGCACAGCGAGTGTCAAATATAGCGGCACGATCAATGATATCTGCTGTGTACCTCTGCTGAGAGAGAAGAATCCCCCGCTTATCTGAGCAATCTCTAGCCCTAGAAAGTAGCGAAGAGTACCAAGATCCTTCATCTGAAACTGACTACTGAGGTGGCGCTGAACAAGAGTAATACCAGCTGAGTCGTCACTAGTGATGATCATATCATCTACATATAGAAGTAGAATCATCCGACCCTGCGATGATGATCGCACAAATAAAGAGTGATCCTGAGAGCTCTCAACAAACCCAGCTGATAGAATAACACTGCGAAAGCGCTCAAACGATGCACAAGGAGCCTGCTTGAGACCATATATAGCACGCCGGAGATAACAAACATGCTGAGGAGGAGTACAAAGACCAGGAGGTGGTTGCATGTAACCACCTCTGATAAATCCCCATGAAGAAAAGTATTCTTCACATCCATCTGAAAGAGCGGCCAATGACGAGTCACGGCAACTGCAAGAAGAGTGTGAACGGTGGTCATCTGTGCAACAGGGGCGAAAGTCTCCTCATAATCAATCTCATACTCTTGTGTGAAACCGCGAGCAACAAGACGGGCCTTGTGCCGTTCAATGGATCCATCAGGTCTATGTTTGACCTTAAAAATCCATTTACAACTGATAGGCTCAACACCGGTGGGAAGAGGAACAATATCCCACGTTGAGTTTCCTGAAACACCTGAAACTCCTCATCCATGGCCTGTCGCCACTCAGGGTACTGAACTGCCTCTAGATATGATTTAGGCTCCCGATGTGTATGAATAGCTGTAAAAAAGGACTGAAATTGTGGAGAATAAGAGCTGACTGAGGCAAAACCAAACTGATCAGGGGGTCCACTATCAAAACTGAAACGGGCAGCGGACGACGCTCGCGCTGAGGATAGCGAGCGACACTACTCAGATCCACGACCGGGAGAGAGGCGTCAGACGCAATAGGCGAAGCACTAGTAGAAGTATCTGCAGTAAAACTAGAAGAGGAAGGCAAAGAGTCACACTCTATCGGAGAAGGCTCAACCAGGGAAGGACTAGGAGATGATTCAGGAAGAGGAAGAGACTCAATAACAGAGCAAGGCTGAACAGAATGAGACGTAGGAGAAGTGAACTCACGGGACGTAGACGAAAAATAGGGAACATTCTCAACAAATGAAAAATGACGAGCCAACCAGAAACGATGACCCACGGGATCATAACAACGATACCCCTTATGTTCGAAACTTATCCCTAAGAAAACGCATCGAATAGACCAAGCAGAGAGCTTGTCACGAGCATGAGGAGGAAGAACATAACACGTACAACTGAAAACTCGAAGACGACTGTAGTTGGGACGTGAAGAATAGAGGCGTTCGTGAGGGGACATGCCAGAGAGAATGGTAGAGGGAGTTATATTTATGAGATGAACAGAAAGAAGGGCAGCCTCAGCCCAGAAATGCTGTCGAACAGACGATAACAGTAGAAGAGAGCGAGTAGTCTCAAGAATGTGACGATGTTTACGTTCGGCAACACCATTCTGTTCATAAGTGTAGGGACATGACTGCTAAAAGATTGTGCCATGTGATTGAATCAGAGAGCGCATTGTAGAAGAAATATATTCCTTGGCACAATCAGAGCGAAAGGTTTTAATGCGAGTCTGAAATTGGGTGTGAATCATGGTGGTAAAAACATCATAAATGTGAGCAACCTCAGAGCGATTACGTAGTAAATAAATCCACGTAAAGCGAGAATAATCATCAATGAAGCTAATATAATAAGAAAAATCACTCAGATAATGTACGTGAGCAGGACCCTAAATGTCAGAATGCACTAACTCAAAAGGACTGGTGGACTGATTAGTACTAGGACTAAAAGGTAAGGCCACAGGTTAGGGCAATTTACAGCCCTCACACACAGACAAAAGAGAAAAAGAAGTAGATCCTAACACATCAGACTCAAAAAGGCCTTTAAGGTGAGACTCAGAGAAATGACCTAACCTTATATGCCACAAATCGGCATTGAAAGTGACGCTACCACAGAAGACAGAGGGATCTGAAACAGGGAGATGCAGATACTCCACAAAGTACAATCCGTCGACTCTACGATCAACACCAATCCTCCGCCCCGAGTGTGGATCTTGCACAAAACAACCAGTGAAAGTGAAAGAAACGGTCAGACCGGAATCACAAAGCCTACTAATGGAAATAAGGTTCATGCATAGATCCGGCGCATGTAAAACAAATGGAATGGAAAGGCGACCAATGGGATCTGAGGTGGTGGTGATAGATCCACACTGGGTGATAACTAAAGCGGAACCATCAGCAGTATGAATCGGAGGCAAATGAGCAGGTGCAGGTGAACATGCAGTCAGCATAGAACTATTTGGTGTCATATGATGGGATGTACCAGAATAAAAAATCCAAGAGACATATGTACCCGGAGTGGAAGAGAAGGCTGAGGGAGCAGTAGACTCGAATCGAGGTGGATGCTGTAAAAGCTGCTCAAGACGCTGATTGAACAAGGTGTCAAGATGATCAGAAGTAGGCAAACCTGGTGCAGTGATAGTAACAACAACAGCAGTAGGATGACGGTGAGCCGGACCATGACCACGTCCTTGAGAGGCTTACTGTGGCATAAGAGAAACCGGACGTTTCTCTGGATGAAGATCCCAGCAATTATTAATGGCATGTCCTGACCTTTTGCAGTGCGCACACAGAATTGTAGAATGTGATGAGGTTGCAGGAGAGGTAGCAGCCAGAATTCCAGAATACATGGTCAAGGAAGTAGTCTGTCGAGGAAGTAACTGATACTCTCGAGCGCCACTAATGCGTAGCGCCACTAAGGGTCTAGCTTTTTTTTTGCTCAAAAGATCTCAAATGAAGCCGAAATATACACGAATGCGTAGATGACGAAAAACTAAACAAAATAAGTACCTGGATGACTAGATTCGGAGTCCGAACGAAGTCGTAACAGTCCAGGAAAGAAACACGACAAAACCAGGCCGGCGACAGTCGGACGGCAGACGGACGGCGGCCGGACAGTGGCCGATGGTGAACAGACGGTGGCCGGTGGCAACGGACGGTTGCCGGCGTCAAACGGACAGTGGCTGGCGGCAACAGACGGTGGCCAGCGGCGACGGACGGTCTCCCTCCACAACCCACCTTATCCCCCTCCCCTGTCTCCCCCACCATTACCTCTCCTGTCTCCACTTCACATCCATCACAGACTAATCCCACCCCCAAAAACCCTCCCCCATATGCCACCTCCAAACCATCAACCCTTCATGCTGCTCTGGATGCTTTTCCTGCTCTTCCCTAAAAGGTTCCTCTGCTCGTGGCCTTGCCACTCCAAATCCGCGTAGGAAGGCTGCTTTTGTTCCTCTTCTGTCCTCTTCCCAGCAGATCAAGAGTTGGGGGTCTCTGTTTCAAACTTTGCCTTCTGCAGCTACCCCTTCGTGGAGTGGCTCTTTGAGGTTCATAGAGCCCACCATTGATGGCTCTTGCACGGTTGCATCCCTAAATTCAAAGGCCTATGCAAAAAACATTCCAACATGGAACCAGGCCATAGTAGGTTATATCATTGGTAAGGTTCCTGTCTACACTCCATTTGTGTAATTTTTTAGGAAGTTGTGGAATCCAAAAGGTGAAATGAAGATCCATCTCCATGGCAACGGCTTCTTTACTGTCAAATTTGACCTTGTTGAGGATGTTACTGGTGTTCTTGAAGGAGGGCCATGGACCGTGGATCATCAACCGTTTATTCTTCGTAAATGCAGTCCATTTGTGCGCATGGAACAAGAGAGATTAAGTAGCATTCCCGTATGGGTTAGGCTCTCCAACCTTCCGCTTCACTTATGGGAGGAAGATAGTCTCAGTCGCATAGGCAGCATTATTGGAGTCCCCCTCTATGCTGATTCAACTACAATGAAATGTAGTCGAGCCTCTTATGCCCGTATTTGCGTGGAGGTTGAGGTGTCTCAGGTCCTTCCAGATTCCATTCTAGTTGACATTACTCCGGGTGTTCGGGAAACCTTTAAGGTTGATTATGATTGGAAACCAAGTGCTTGCAAGTATTGTCATACTTTTGGGCATGATGAAGCCTATTGTATCATGAAACCCCAAGTGACTACTACATCTATTAGACAGGGTGACAAGGTAGTCCACAATGCAACAAATGGGAAAGGAAAGGAAAAGATGGTTCAAGAATGGCAGGAAGTTCACAGGCATCCCAAGAAGAACAATGGAAAGCTCCTTTCAAATGCAATGAAATCAGCTCCCCACCACCCCTTATCTAGAGACAAGGCCCCTGACCACAACTCTTTTAACTCCCTTCAAGAGGTTCCAACTCATGCGCTAGCATCTCCCTATGCAAACAAGATGGCTCCGCAAGAGTCCCTGCCTCTTGATGGGGAAAATGAAATTCTGGCAGAGCAGATTAACAGTGGCACAATGGAGGTTGAAAGTGACACTGGCAAGCATTGGTTAGGGATGAACAAGCATCAGCTAGGGATGAACCAGCCACCATGCCAGTTGAAAAGGAATCTTGCACCATCAATACGGGTAATAATCTTGATCCAAATGTCCTACAAGTGGTGAGTCTTGTTACAACAGATCTTGCATCAGTAAGGGATGAACAAGCAGCCATGCTACTTGAAAAGGAGGATAGCACAGTCAAAGAGGGTAATCCACTTGATTCAACTGCTCTAAGGTTCATTACTCCTGTCTCAATTGGGACTGGAGAGCAGACAACCCACAAATCAGAGAAGAAAAATATCCGAGCATATAACAATTTTATTATAGACCTCTCTCCAACAGAAATAGGGGATCAAACCATGAAGCCTCCCTATCCTCTCACTCAGTAAATGTTGTCAAAGCCCCTCAGTCTGCCTCAAGAGCGGACGCGAAAAACCCAGAAGTATTGAAGCAGTCTAAACATAATTCCAGAAACCTCCAAAAAGAGGAAGCAGCACAGATGTGAACCTATCAAAGATTTTTTTAGGGGCCTCAAGGAAGAACATCCTCATGAAAATCAAAGTGGCACTGCTATTCAAATAGCCCCTCCTTCATTGAAGGGAAAGGGGAGAGCATCAACCTAAATTTCTACCCCATCTCATCCAACCCATTTTACATGGAGAGTATTTTCTGGAATGTTAGGAGCTTAAATGGAGCAAATAAACAACTAGAAATAAGTCAATTTCTTAGAGCTCACAAATCTTCACTTGTAAGTTGTTGGAAACTAAATTGGATGAATTTGGTCTTAGGACCCTTAAGAGGAAGCTTCTCTATCAAAATTCCTCTTTCCTCTCTTTTGAAGGTCGGATATGTATCTTATGGAATAGTGATTTGTTGGAGGTGAACATTTTGGAGCATTCACCTCAACATGCACACCTCCTCATCAAATGCAGAAAAGCACAAAAAAAATTTTTGTTACCTCAGTATATGCTTCGAACCACTACTCAGAGAGGCTCAGGCTTTGGCAAACTCTTCTTCGCATATCCTCTGCAGTCAATAATTCCTCATGGTTAGTTGGTGAAGATTTTAATGAAGTTCGATACAGTACTGAGAAGTCTGGTGGGCGGCCGGTTCATGCAAGGCGGTTGCGGAAGTTCAACTCTTGTATTGATGGGTCTTGTTTGCAAGATCTGAAGGCTTATGGGCACATACTCTCTCGGAACAATAGACAAGATTCAAGGATTATGTGTCATCTAGACAGGGCTCTTGTTAATTCCTCATTCAAAAATATGTTCCCGCATTCATTGGTTGATTACCTAGCCCCGGAGATCTTTGATCATGCCTCATTAAAGGTTACCTTTAACCCCCCAATCCCCACTGATCCACGGCCATTCAAGTAATTTGAGATGTGGGAATCTCATCTCGACTTCAAGAGTCTTGTGGAAGCTGCCTGGTGCACAGAGGTGAGGGGTTCCCCGATGTTTTGGCTGGTTAAAAAGTTGGCAGCAACAAAACTAGCACTTAAACGCTGGAATAGAGACGTTTTTGGCCCAATACAACTTGGTCTACTTCGCAGTAGGGAGGAGTTAGCTAATATTCAAGCTCTTTTGCAACAAAATCCGAATGATCCCAATCTGATAAAACAAGAAGAGGCTGCCCGCGAAGCTTATTCAAGCAGGCAGGCTTTCTCAAGAAAAGCTCTTCCTTAGACAGAAATCCAAGCAACTTTGGCTCTCCTCTGGTGACTCCAACTCCAAGTTTTTCTATGATTCCAACAAGAGCAGGTCTATGATAAACTCCATTAGTAGGCTTCGATCTCCTGATGGTGTTGAGCTCTCTAAACCAGAGGAAATCAAAGAACATGTTGTTAAGTTCTATCAAGACTTGCTTAATCGGGATAGCGGCGCTCAAATTCCCCACATTGAGCCTTATGGCACTATTTCTGAGGAGGAAAATTCTAGGCTTCTACTAGCAGTTTCTGTGGAGGAAATCAAAAAGGCTCTATTCAGCTTAAAACCTCTCAGTTCCCCTGGTCAAGATGGATTTCCTGCCCGTTCTGGTGGAGGCCATTCAACATTTCTTCAATTCTGGAAGCCTTTTACGGCAGGTCAATCACTCTTTCATTGCTCTTATTCCTAAATCATTAAATGCTGCTTCCATTGACAGTTACAGGCCAATATCCTTGTGCAAACACTGTACAAAATTATTACAAAGATCATGGCTATGCGATTGCATCCCATTCTCCCTCATGTTGTGAGTGAGCATCAGACGGCTTTCATCAGAGGTAGAAGCATCTACCATAAGATTCTTCTTGCCCATGAGCTTGTAAAATATCTCAATGTTCAAGGGCATTCCCGGGGTTGTATCAAAGTGGATCTTCGGAAGGCCTTTGATAGTGTTCAGTGGCCTTATCTTAAAGAGGTCCTCAGAAGCACCAAATTAAATGATTACTGGATAAACCTTTGCATGGAGTGCATCACATCAGCAAGGTTCTCTATTATGATTAATGGCTCTCCGGAAGGTTTTTTCTCCTCTAGTTACGGCATTAGGCAAGGTGACCCTCTATCCCCGCTTTTATTCACTTTGGTTATCCAATCTCTCTCCTCAAGGCTGAATCAGATGGTGGAGGAAGGTTTTGTTGGTCCTTATATACAGGGGAAGCTAAAAATTTCTCATCTGGGTTTCGCGGATGACTTACTTGTCTTCACAGACACGGTGGATTCCACAGCCCATTCCCTACAAGCCTTGTTCTCCTCCTTTGCTTTGTTCTCTGGGTTGCATCTTAATAATGCGAAGAGTCAAATATTCTCCACCCGGGGTCCGTCTTCAATTCATTTTGGCTTCTTACTTAATATTGAGCTGCATTCTCTTCCGGTTCGCTACTTGGGACTTCCACTTTTCAATGGTCCCCTCAAGAGCAGTTTATGTACTCCTCTCCTGGACAAAATCAGAAAGAGAATTTCATCTTGGGTAGGGCATTCTTTATCAAAGGCGGGGAGGGCAGAATAAATTCGATCAGTTCTATCTACCTTTCAAATTTTTTGGTCTTCGGCCTTCCAGTTACCTTGTCACATTCAAAAGGACATTGATAAACTCCTTTGAGATTTCTTTTGGCAAGGCACCTCGACGACTAGGAAGGCTCACCAAGTAAATTGGTTTGATATATGTAATCCTCTTGATGAAGGAGGTTTGGGTATCAGGCACATTAGAGACTGGTCATTTGGGGCTTCTGGGGTTCGTTTCTGGGATATAGCCAATAATAGAGGTATTATTGACAGAAACAGAGGTATCTCAGAAATAAGAATATATGGAACGTACACCCCCCAAAAGGTTGTTCTTCCTCATGGCAATCTATACTCAAGGCGAGGGAATGGATCACACCGAAGACTAGGTACCTAATATTCGAGGGAAAAACCACAAATCTTTGGTTTGACCCCTGGATTAACGGTCAGAGTCTTCTGCTAAAGATTGGGAGAGTAACATATGACTGGGGTCCTCCACAGGAAGCCAAAGTCTCAGCTTTCATTGATAATGGCCACTGGTTGAAACCTTCAAGAGGTCCTGCAGAGATCGAGCAAGTATGGGATGATATTCTACAGCTAGAAGTTGGGGGACAGGGGCATGACATCTTACTATGGTCTCCTGGCAAAACAAGGGGGATGGATCTCACAGATGCTTGGAAGGAGGTAAGATTAAGGGGGGTATTCGCTGATTGGTCGTAGTGGATATGGAATCTCATTCAAACTCCTAAACATTGTCTTTGTGCTTGGCAAGCTTTCAAAAACAAACTTCCCACGCTGTCCAGACTTCAGCGAAAAGGGCTGGTTCGCTCTACTACCTGCCCTTTGTGTCACTCAGGTCACGAGGAGGCTGATCATCTCTTTCTCGGGTGCTCATACTCGAGGTTCATCTGGGCAAAGCTTTTTCGCGACTTATCTATAAGACATTCCCCTCCAAGTAGGCTGGAGTCTCTCCCCTCCTGGCTTTCAACCAACATCAAAAATCCATTAAAAATGTAACGCCCCACATTTACCTAATCGTTTAACGGACAGTAAATGGGTCGTTACAAAATTTAATCCAGTTACAAGACCAAATTTTTGTAGCTTTCTTTTTTTTTTCTTTCTATGATACCAATATAATATAAATATAATAAAACCTATAATAATAAAATAAATGATACCAACGGTTTTAAATCATCAATGACTTTACAATATATCAGAGTTTTTGAGGAGACAAGATACTAAAAAGAAAATACATAACAAACTACCCCTGTGGGAGCCATCTAAATTAAAGTAAATCCAAATAGTTGACCGTGACTATTATTTATTCTCCAATACTGCTACTTCGACGAGATCCCTGAAGCGTATGAAAGTTCAAGATTTGTCTTGGTCCTCAGAAGATGAGCTACCTGGTTATGAAACAACCAGCCCATATCGAATAGGGTGAGTGATTAACTCAGTGAATAAGTCCACTTACAAATTATCTCACGTGACAGTATATATAAAAATAAAGTTTTATGAAAATTAGAATTTTATTTAATAAATCTTTTATTTTATTAAATCAATTTAAAATCATGAATTTTTTTAAAAAAAATATATATTAATACGCACATGACCCAATCCTTGGCCCACTTCAGAGAAATCATGAGAGAAAAAAATATCATCATATATATATATATAAATATATATATATATATATATATATATATATATATAAGAATTTTCTTTTAAAAATCAAATTAAATTCATGAGCTTAATAGAATATAATTTTAATGCAATCACGTGGCCCAATCCTTGGTCCACGTCCAAGAAATCATGCAGCTTAAATGATATGACCGGGTAGGGTTCTCAATCGGAAGAACCGTTCCCCAAAACAGGTGTGCCAAGCCTCAAGCGACTAAATCGCTCAAAAAGCTCCCTCAAGGAGACGTCGGATTTAGAAGACGATGATGGGTCGCCGCTGCCATCACTACGAGAACGCCGCTGTAAGGAATGTTTTACCACACCCTTCACCGATCTTCGGACTCTTCGAGTCCTAGACCTTCCTCTCCAAAGGCGAAATACTACGGGGGGATTTATTCCAGAAAATATGTCATGATATGCATCTTAATAAAATCTCCTAGGACGAGATTGTCTCCAGTAGTCCTAAATTTTTTTCAAAAGTCTCGAAATGAAAATCTTTAATCCAAATGTTATTTCGAAAACATTAACATCAAAAATGTATTATATTAATTCTTGAAACATGAATAGCATAATTCATGCTATTTTAAATGACAAGACGAATGAATTAAATCATGCAACTTTATTAAGTAAGAAATGCAATTTCATCAATATGTAAAATATCAAAATCATGCAAAATCATCATAATATAAATGCGTAGATATCACATAATATCATACAAATAAAATGAACACGTAAAATTCAACAATGTAGAGAAAAACTCATATAAAATAAATCAATAGACCTACTCACCTCAAATAGACCCTAGGTCCGGAGAATGAAGCCCACAACAAAAATTATAACCTAGATAAATCAAATAAATTATTAATTTAAACCTATGATTCAATCCTAGGCCAAAGATCTAGTTACCTATCCATAATTATTAGGTATAAATTTTTATACCCAATAATCAAAATTCATCCATATATACCACAACCTAAGAAAAAGATCAAAAACTTATTTACAATAAAACCAGACACTAAAAGACGAAACCAGAAAAGACAAAACAGAAAAAATAAAAATCCAGAAATTCAAAATAATAATAAGATAACGAAAATTCATAAAATAATATAAAAAAAATAAATTAAATAAACTATTAATTAGTAAAATTTGAAAATAAATAAATCTTATTAAGTATATGCATAAATCATAACCCTAGTATTATTAAAAAAACTTATATTTTAGAAATCTGATCATAAATCTAATCTTTAAAATAAATAATAAATCGAAACCCTAAGTTTATGAAGACTCAAAAATCTAAATATCTAATATAGATCTAATAAAAATAATAATAGATCAAAACGCTTGTTTTTATAAAATCATAAGAATCTAACAACATAAACATATACATATTAAAACTATAACTTGATCAAAAATTAAAAATCCCATAACATAAAAATATATTTAATCCTTAAAATAAATAATAAATCAAAACTCTATTTTTATTAAAATCTTAAAAATCAAAATAGCTAAACATTGATCTAATAATTAAATGATAAAAAAAAAGAATAAATACCTTTTTTTTTCTCGGTCTAATCCTCTCTCTCTCTCTCTCAGTTTCTGCCGAACCGACGAGACCCACCGCACACGGCACACCCTTATATAGACATATATACTTAGATAACAAAATCTAACGAAATGACAAAACGACCCCTTGCTTATTTTATATTTACAAATGGGTCCCTATCTAAATTACATATAGGTCCCTAGAGCATATTATAAGAAATTCACAAATTCAAAACGGGGTCCCTCTAAATCAATAACAATGAAATCTCAAAACTTAATCTTTTGAGCTCCAATGTTAATAAGATTGTAACCATTTAAGATCTTGAAGATCTTAAAAATAAAAACATATAAAAATTTCAACATAATAATTAGTATTTCAAATTGTAAATTGAAATGGGCCCAGAAGGATATACTAAATGGGCCAAAACTTAAAAACACACAAAACACACAAATTTCAATTCAAATATCATATTTATATATTTAAATTAAATATATAAATAAGATAAAATTCACAGGTGTTACAAAAAAAGAGATTGCTCTCCTAATCCTCTCCTCTACATTCTGGTTCTTGTGGCTTGAGCGAAACAATAGAATCTTTTGGAGAGGCCATGTGCACAAGATGGTCACTTTGAAAAGGATTAATGATAGTATCAGGCTGAGAACCCTTCACAAGGTCTTCCAAACTTCCTCCACACCAAAAGTGTCTGCTATTGCCAATGCTTTTGGGTTATGCATTGAAGAAAAAGCACCTGTGAACACCACTGTAATATGGGAACCTTCCGGGAAGGCTGGCTTAAGCTCAACACCGATTGATCATTGGCTGATGATCGAGGAGGTTATGGGGCCATTATTAGAAATCCTCGGGCTGAATTTAAAATTGGGCTTGCAGGAAGGCTAGATCTACCCTCCATAAACCTGCTAGAACTCAAGGCAATAGAGCAGGGTGTTTGGCTGGGTATATCCATTGAAGCTTCGAAACTATGGATAGAGTCTGACTCTACAACGGCCCTAGCTTGGATTTGTGGAAATGGTCATATTCCTTGGTCGGCTTTCAGGTCCCTTAGGAGACTTCACCAAGGGCTGGAGTTATTAGTCTGCTGGAAAGTCTCACACATTCATAGGGAAGGCAATTCCCCTGCAGATCTACTAGCTGCCTATCAATCTCCAAGGGGGGAAATAATTATTCAGAATTCTCATATATGGGAAGAGCTACAGGCAGCAATTTCACTAGACAGACAGATGAGGGGATACAAATGAAAAAGATAATTTTGCTCCTGGACTCTCTGCATGTCCCATCAGTTATCCTAGTCTTGTATGTAAAGAATGGGTTTCTCTGCATGTCCCATTAGTTGTCCTAGTATAGTATGTTTAGTTGTCCTAGTATAGTATGTAAAGAATGGGTTTCTTACTTTCCCTAAAGTTAAGAAGCTGTTCCTAGGATCTAAAACAGGGGATGGCCTTGTTGGCTTCACCTGTTCCTAACTCTCTTTCAATTTTTGTTTTTTTGTATCTCCTATATTTGTATATCACAGCAATACAAACTTTTGATTAACAATATAAAAAAAAACTCTATTTTATCGATTATTTTATTTGTTATAATATGCTGTGAGCTTATTGTGGTGGGCGAATTTCCTTGTTCGTCCTCCTGGGCCAGATCCTCGTCGATCCGGGCTTTTGAGTTGGTTCCGGAGAGATGGTGCGGGTCTGAGCTTACGACTTCACCGATCCGGTTAGCCCCGCAGATCCTCCTCGCTGTTTGCAAGTTAGACAGCTCCTCTTCGACTTCGATCCTCAGGTACCTGCAACTCACACCAGTGTGGTGCCGGCTAACGCCCCTTCGACGCTCAAGTCAGTGATCCTTCTTGTTAGAAGAACCTTCAACCCAAAGTGGGAAAGAACGAGAGAGAGTGGAGTGTGTTTCGCATACCTTAGGAGGGCGGGGTAGCCTCCTTTTTATACTGGATTGGGGCGTGCCGATTGGACCTCGGGGGGGTACCCATAACGTGATGTGGTACCCCCTGTATGGCATACCGATTCGGGACACGTGGCACCTATGGATCATCATTCGCCTGTAACGGTTTCCCTGACGCACTGTCCTTTAAGATGTCAGAGAATATTCCCTTTGATAACTGTTTTGCTCTTAGTGAAGGGGTTCATGTCCGTCCAGCCGTTCAATCGTGAACACCGTTGTGCCCTTTGAACGAGGTGGGCTGCCACGATTTTGACCGCCCTCGTGGCTACACGAATTAAACCTTCAGCACTCTGTTCGGGCAGTCTTACCCGTGTTGAGCCGTACTCGGGCATATGTCCTGCCCGTCCTGACTCTCCTTTGTTACATCTGGGCTTGTCAGGCCCATACACTTCGCGGGCAGTGGTGTCCCATCCTGGTACTGCCTAATGGGCCTGAACTCATGGTTTGGCTTGTGGGCTCATCGGTTGAGAGATGGGCCCGGCTGTGTTTTGTTTCCCGTTCTTTGTCTCGGTTAAATTCGCCTCCTACAAATGCCCCCTTCTTTTGGGCTTCCAGGGTCTCGGGAGTCCGAAAGAACTGACCAGAGGAGGCTCGTTCGACAGGGGTGCCGTGTTCCGTCAGCTTTCACCTTGTCATGACCGGCGAGTCTGTCGACATCTCTCAAAGCCACTTGTCACTTATCCGTACGCTTTCCTCATTAATGTTACGCAGGCGCGGATTTCAAAGACTTTTGCCGCCTCGCCCTTATTTCGAATCGTCGCGACGGTTGAGGATACGAAAAATCGGATTCTTATTATACGCTCGGACTGTTCGTGTGATTCCCGTACCTGTCACTAAATCAAACCCGTTTCGAGTCTCGACTGTCTTCCTGTTCTTCGTCTTCATCTCCTTTGTCCGATGGCGCAGTTACCTGGGGTCATCATAGTAGAAGAGTACAGGGGGAGATGCCCCCTCCGCGCGATCCTTCGTCGCTATGGGTTTACTCCGGCCAGGTGGAGGCCGGAAGGATTCTATTCCCTCTGTCCGTGCTGATAGTCGAGTTTTTGAGTTTTTTCGATCTTCACCCCCTCCAGCTTGTTCCGAGCGCGTTCCGTATCCTAGCGGCCGTCGCCGCTCTTAATCGCGCCCTCGGCATCCGCCTTGGGCTTAACGAGGTGAGGAGCTTCTATATCTTGAAGCCCCTGACTGGAGGATGCCCCCTCTTTTATCTGTCCCGGAGACCCGCCTCGGGAACACTGATCTTGGACGCTAACGAGTTTATCTACGACTGGCGCTCGAAGGTCCTTCGTGTCCGGGGTCCCTGGTTTCCGGAAGACTGCCCCTTCCGCATCCCGACCAGGATGAGGGGGCCAAACTTAGGCTCGGGTAAGTTCCCTTGCCCTTGTATCGGACTCAACTTAGTTCATCTCATGAAATGTAGTCTTTGGCTTACGACTTTCTCGCGTTTGTTTCAGGTGCATCTTCTCTGAACGCCTGCCCCCCGCCAGGGGTCCTGCGATCGGAAGACGTAGAACGGGCCCTGGCCTTTGAAGGTAGGAGCTGGAAGACCCTACTCGGTGCGGTTTCTTCGAGCTCCGTCGCTCGCCCTTTACCGGTAGCTCCTCATCCACCCGTGAGCCGGCCCTCGAATCGGCGTCCTCCGTCCGCCTCGTCTTCCGGCGGCGTCTCTGGTTCCTCTTCTAATCCCGGGGAGGCGTTGAGGCGGTCGAGTCGTCGGCCCCGGTTTGCGGTCCGGTCATCTGTACCCTATGACCGCCCCATCGTTATCGCCGAGGACGAAAATAGCGACGAGGAGACCTTCCCCATGGGTGGTCATTCTCGGACCCCCCCTCCGGCCTCGTCATCCGTCCAACGGAATAGGGTGGAGGAAGAGAGATCGGGCAGTCCTCGGCCCTTCATTGGCTCGCCCCCCAGGACTTTCGAAGAAGGTGTGGGTGAGTTCGGTGGTGGAAGCTCTCCTTTAGCTCATCCGGCATCGCCCTCCCCGCCTCCTGTAACTCCTGCGGAGCGCTTCTCCCAGGAGAGGGAACCTGTCGAGCCTCCGCGGTCATCCCCTACGGCCGAGAGGGGGCCCCGGGCTTCGATGTCCCCTCCCATATCTCCGTCTCGGGTGCCTCAGTATGTGTACTGTGTTAGCCCTACCCGAGTTGGAGCCATGGGCAAGTATTCCATGCCCCCGGCCCTTTCCCGCAAGGCCAGCCTTGTGGCGTGTGGCATGTCGGTGCCGTGTGTAGGGAGGTGGAGAGGCTGAAGCACTTGATCGAGGAGGAGGAGAGCGAGCGCTTCAAGGACTTCTGTGCTGGCTTTAGCACGGGCTACTCGGCTAGACAAGATGGCCAGGCCTTCCCTTCGGAGACTAAACTGAAGGAGATGTATCATCTCTCTCTTTTTGAAAGGAAGTGCGGTCCTTTCGCGGAGGAGGATCCGGGGACATCAACTCGGCCGACTACTTCCACCTCTCGCCCTGGACGCCAGGAGTAAAGCCGGTGCCAATGCCTCATGCTCTCTGCCTCTTTTGATTTCGTTTCTTTTGTACTTTTCCCTTTTGCGAACATCTTCCCGGCGAAGACCGGGTGTTTTGTCCGGGCTGCGTCCCGAGTTTAAACATTCTTTTGCGTGCTAAGTCTTTTGATTCTTTGAAGTTCGTGCGTGGTAACTAATTGTGCCCTTTAATGGCTGTGTTGATTGCTTCGACGGAGGGGTTGTCTCTATCGTTCCATCGGTAAACGGGCGTGGCCCATTATTACATGAGCGCCTCTTCGTATCCCCGTCTAATGTTTGACTCATCTTCCCGTAGCGATGTCGGGACTTTGAATTTGCATTGAATGCATGTTCGTTCTTCTTCACGTATATAATCGGCTTGTGGTAGATGTGTTGCTCACTTCTTCCTTTTTTTTTAAAGTCTTCTCGCATTGTTCTTGTTTTGGTCAGAATGCCTACCATTTCTGACGATATTACGGTCGTTCCTTACGAGGGCGAGGCGCCCCCTCTTCCGGACCAGAATTCATGCATATTCTATTTTTCACAGATAGAGATAGGGAGACTATTCTTTCCCCTTCCTGACCTCATAGGGTTTTTCCTGATGTGGTACGGTATCCATCCGCTTCAGTTGACCCCTGATAGCTATCTGATTCTCTCCAGTGTGGTCGCCCTTGTCATGCGGCCAAGGTGCGATTTAGGCTGAAGGAGCTTTCGAAGTTCTATCAGCTTAAACCGTCACAGGGGGGGACGGCAGCTATGGCCTGACCAGGCGCTCGGGTGTCCCTCCCCTGATCTTGGACGTGGATGACAACTTCATAGTAGGGTGGAAGACTCATCCTCTAAGGATTTCAGGGATGTGGAAATCAGCGGACTCCTCATGGCAGCTTCCATCCGTGTTTAGGTCCTCTTCTCTTGGTAAATAATCTCTACCTGTTCCGGCATTGTTGTTTTACCGCGTAATCAGCATCTTTTATGGGATTTGTTTCCTATTGAGCTCTTCTTTGCAGCAGGGGACTTGGACTGTCCTTCGGACGGAGAGCTCAGGCTGGAGGATATTGCCAAGGCGCTGGCCTTTCGGGAGCGGAGCTGGGTTAGCTTACTCGGGGATGCTTCCCGTCGTGTCGAACTAACCGTGGCTCTTCATGTCAGACCGTTCCCACTGGCGGCTTATCGCGCCAGGGGTGACGTGAGGACAGCGTCCCGTGCCTTCCCTTATTTTGTTCCCGCGGGTAGGTCCTCATTGTCAAGGCGATCATGTCCCGGGGAACGAGGGGATTCTGGCCCCGTCGGATGAGGAGGAATGATCCCATCCCGATTTTTCCCTTGCCGCCGAGGTTATCTTTTGCGCAACGGGAGGTGGCCGGACGGCCTTCGTCTTCCGCAGAGGTACCGAGGGGACTTTCCGTCCTCAACCCGGAAGAGGAGCGGTTGGAGGATTATGTTTCTGGGTACCGAGCTGGTTTTCAAGACGGGTCGTCCGGTAATGCGTACCCCTCCGTCCGCGAGCTGGATGAGTCATTCCGCTTGCTGCTAAGGCGCCGACGAGCCGGGACTCGTGTTCGGGGGGAGGGACCAACCGCGTCCTGATCCGGTGTTGCGGCCCTCTCCTCCGGTTTTGGTGGTCTTGTCTCCCATTGAGACGTTTTCATGCTGCCTATCTATGGCCCTCTCTTTCTTTTTAGCTATTGTATGAACAATAAATTTCTATTTGGAAGGGACCGTGGGAAATTCGTCATTCCTTTGTCTTTTACTATTTTCGTTTCTGCATGCCACTGTTTTAATGCTCATACTTTTTAGCTCGGTCGACGGGTGAGAACGGGCAGTTTCGCTAAGTCGGGCAAGGGTCCTTCCTGCTCCGAGGGAATTCTTCGCGATTTTACCCCTGCCCTTACACTTTTTGGTCAAATCGGTCCATCCGCGGTTCCATCTGCCGAGTTTCGTCAGTACCGTTCGATTTTCCAGATTGGATGGATGATCTGCCGTTGGTGACCACGAAAAACCTGGGCTTCGCGATCGCGCGTATCTTCGGATGTCAGAGACTTGGGCAGGCTTTACACGTGGCCGATTTGGGCGGGATTTTTAAGGCGTTCGAATCATCTTCCATGATTAGGGCTGCCGCACTTCTCGCCTTCCAAGACCATTCGTCGTTCGTTGGTCATCCGAAAAGACACACTGCCTTTCTGGCAGGTCCGTCGTTTTTTAAAACAGGGATTTTATATTCGTTTTTAGCGATCACCGCTTCATTTGCCCAAGTCAAAGGTATTTCTTCTTCTTCTTAAACCTGTCTACTCGGTTTTCTTCGTCTCTGTCTGTCGTAGGGTTTATGCGTTAGGAGAGCTTTGTCTGTTACATTTGCCCTTCTATCTAAGCGTTCCTTTTGTTGCACTCGTTCTTCCTCTTTGAGGATGTCGATCTTAAAGTCGTTGGCTGGTCTTAGGGGTATGTTTGACATCCCCGAGTCGGTAGGAATGGAATGGTCGCCTTACGAATCCTTCCCCATTCCATTAGAGCGCTTAGACCACTCGAGTATGTATGTGTACCCTTCGCAGATCGCGAGGGGTGGTTTAATGCTGCCCTTTCCCCCTCTCGTTAGGAGGTTTTTGTCGACGTTTGACCTTCACCCTACTCAGTGCAATCCCAATTTCTTCAGGGTTTTAATGTGCTATGTTGCCATGAATAGGGATTATGACCTTGATTTGGGAGTCCCCGAGATCATGCACACATACGAGCTTCGAAAGTCCGGTAGGGGTTACCATTTTAGGGCTAGGGACTCTAGACGGAAGCTCGTAGACGAGCTTCCAGATTCCGACAAAGGTTGGGCCGAGAGTAAGTTAATAATCCTATCCGGGAACTGGGAATTTGGCAATGCCCCCGAAGATATCTGGAGGGTGCCACGCTCTATCTTAATGGGCGCGATAGGTCGGGCAGTCATTTTCGTTATTCGCTTGCGGCTGAACATCTAATTTCACTTTAACTGATCCTTCTTTTGTTCGGCTCCAGCTCCCTGTGCTAACTCCCGCCCTTCCGAGAGTTCCGTGAAGCTGGAGCACGTGAACGCCGCATTTCGAATAAACGACCGAGCTTTCTTCAGGCTTCTGGGCTGGGATAACCCGAATCCTAGCAGCACTCGTCGGCTGAGACCGCGTCTGACCGAGATCTTCGAAGATCCCCCTCACTCGTCTCCAGTTGCGTCCCCAGCCGCTCAGGAGGTTCGCTCTCATACGTCCGAAGGAGACTCCGAGGAAGAGCTGCGGCCGCTGTATAAGCTCGGCTTTGGTGACCCAATGGTGACCGAAAGCTCATCTGGCGGTGCTCGGCATGGCTCTCGTTTGCGGAGAGGCCTGAGAGGAAGCCCCAGATCGGGGGAAAAGTCTGGCTCTCATTCCGCTGGGAAGTCAGCGACGAGTTCGGAGAAGAGGGGTAGCCGTCCTCAGCTCGGGATGTCTTCAACTGATGCCCGCCCAGAGGATAGGCCGGGCCCTATCGCATCCGGTTCTCGCTCCAGTGACAAGAGGGGTCTCGTCCTGGAGGTGGGTTCTGCTCAGCCCGGCATCGTGAAGGAGAAGGGGTCTGCGGCAGTGGATCCTCTTGCTCCCTCCCTTCCAATAGACAGGTCGGGCACCGATCCTGTTGTGGGGTCGAAGACCCCTTCCAGCGAGGAGAAGATGGCCAGGCTGGCGGCGCTTCGAGCTGAGGTGGACGCTCAGTCGGGGAGAATCGGTCAGCTCCCCGGCTCAGAGAAGAAGCGACTATCCTCCGCGTCGCAGGCCTCCACCCTTCCTTCCAAAAAGAGCAAGGTTGCTGTGGCTAGCCCGATTGCTTTGTCACCTCAACCGAGGCCATCTTTAACTGACACCCTTGCTAGCAAAGGCAAGGAAGCTGCTTCGGCCCTTCGGCTGCCACCTCCACCGCTCGCCGTCAGGGACTCCGGGGCCCGTCCCTTCGTTCCTGCTCCCCGGGCAACATCTCGCCCCGTTCAGACTACCGACTCTGGTCTGAAGGATCGGGATGTAGCCCTTGGCCTGATCCGATCAGTCGTATTGGAGAAGGACAGGGCCCTGGCCGGCGCCATTCCATTCCAGAGATCGGCTCCATTCTTCAGAGCATAGCATATCAGGTAATATTAGTTTCTGCGTTCCGGCGAGGGAGGGGTCGAAAACTTTTAAATTCGTGCTTATTTCATCAGCTTCATTTTCTTTCTGCGCTGTAGCTTGGTGTTTACGCGGGTGCAGTAGGCCCGTCCTACGAACAAGTTGTTGCGGACGTTGCCCGGGCTCATCGGGCTTGCGAAGAAGAGCGCATCACTCGAGAGAAGATCGAGGCCAATCTGAGAGCTGCAGAGGAAGAACACTCCCGAGTCGTCGGACGACTCAAGAGGGAATGCCTCGAGTTGTCCCAGGCGCTGGACAAGGAACGAGCCGAAAGGGCCCAGGCCGTGTTGGAGTTTGAACGCCATAGTGGGGAGGTCGCGTTGGATTTCGAGATCAATGTCCTCCAAACTGTAAAGGATCGCCTGGATCCAATTGAAGAGAAGTCCAGGGAGGCTGCTCTGGATGCTTACGATCAGGGGTACCGCAGGGGCTTTCAGGATGGCCAGGAGGGGGTCTCCCTCCTGGCGGCGAGCGAGTCACTCGACCTTCGAGCCCATCCGTCCCCGATCCTGTGGGCGAGGACGCAGGTGATGATCCTGTGAATCTTACCGCACTCCCCGAGCACGGAGGGATCCCTGAACAGGTAACCAGTTTCCTTGGTTGTGATTTAACCAACATAATAGATGTCGATGACTTTCCTTCTCCTGGTCACCGAGATAACCCGGCTGCACAAAAGCCCTTAGCTGCCAGTGTTGTAGGGGTAAAGAGTGAATCCTCTGAGGTCGCTGCTGGACCGGAGAGTCGATGTTTGCAAAGTGACGCCCTACAGACCACGATTGGTGTGGAGGAAACCCCAGCCGTGTCGGCTCATTACCCAGAAGGCCCTTCGAATGCTTTGGAAGACTGCGCTCCCTCGATTAATCGCACTTCGTCAAGCCATGTTGCTCGAGAAAGTTAGGGTGCTTCGATCTCCTGTAGTGCTGTTTGGGATGGCGGTGCCCCCCCTTTTTTTTTTTCTTTACGTTTCGTTGTATTCTTAAAGGACATTGGACTACCCTTGTTTTCTTTGTAATTAGTTGAATGCTTGTGTTGTATTAAAATGGTTTTGCGCCTCGATCCTACCTTTTTTTTTAATGATATTGCTGGCACGTTTATCCGTATGGGGGTCAATATGCGGGCTCCGTTTTGCCGTTCCTCTCGACGTATGATTGATCGGGTTGAGTCGAGCTTGAACTTTGCCCGTTGAGTGCCAGCGCCCGTTGAGCAGACTTAGGTGCCATTCGGTTGGTGCGTGCTGCGAGGGCTGAGTGGTATCAAGTACTGAAAGCGACCCCGATCAGACCCAGCCCGTTGAGCGCGGCTTAGGGGGCCTTCGGCTAGTGCGTGCTGCGAGGGCTGAGTGGTATCGGGTGCTAAAAGCGACCCCGATCAGACCCAGCCCGTTGAGCGCGGCTTAGGGGGCCATTCGGCTAGTGCGTGCTGCGAGGGCTGAGTGGTATTGGGTGCTAAAAGCGACCCCAATCAGACCCAGCCCGTTGAGCGCGGCTTAGGGGGCCATTCGGCTAGTGCGTGCTGCGAGGGCTGAGTGGTATCGGGTGCTAAAAGCGACCCCAATCAGACCCAGCCCGTTGAGCGCGGCTTAGGGGGCCATTCGGCTAGTGCGTGCTGCGAGGGCTGAGTGGTATCGGGTGCTAAAAGCGACCCCAATCAGACCCAGCCCGTTGAGCGCGGCTTAGGGGGCCATTCGACTAGTGCGTGCTGCGAGGGCTGAGTGGTATCGGGTGCTAAAAGCGACCCCGATCAGACCCAGCCCGTTGAGCGCAGCTTAGGGGGCCATTCGGCTAGTGCGTGCTGCGAGGGCTGAGTGGTATTGGGTGCTAAAAGCGACCCCAATCAGACCCAGCCCGTTGAGCGCGGCTTAGGGGGCCATTCGGCTAGTGCGTGCTGCGAGGGCTGAGTGGTATCGGGTGCTAAAAGTGACCCCAATCAGACCCAGCCCGTTGAGCGCGGCTTAGGGGGCCATTCGGCTAGTGCGTGCTGCGAGGGCTGAGTGGTATCGGGTGCTAAAAGTGACCCCAATCAGACCCAGCCCGTTGAGCGCGGCTTAGGGGGCCATTCGGCTAGTGCGTGCTGCGAGGGCTGAGTGGTATCGGGTGCCAAAAGCGACCCCGATCAGACCCAGCCCATTGAGCGCGGCTTAGGGGGCCATTTGGCTAGTGCGTGCTGCTAGGGCTGAGTGGTATCGGGTGCTAAAAGCGACCCCGATCAGACCTAGCCCGTTGAGCGCGTCTTTTGTTGTCGTGTTGTTCCGTGCTTAGAAAATTTAATGGAAGAAACAAGAAACTTCTCATTTAATGATAATATTTCTTCAAATGGATTACATTCCAAGGGCGAGGGACCTCGAACCCTCCCATTGTTTCAAGGTGGTAAGGCCCGTTTGGTCCAACTTTGGTGACTTTAAAAGGGCCCTCCCAATTTGGACCTAGCTTGCCTTCATTTTTGTTCTTGGTTTCTGGGAAGATTTCTCTAAGGACCAGGTCTCCGGCTCTGAAGCTTCTGCCTGCTACTCGCCGGTTGTAGTATCTGGATATTTGATTCTGGTAGTCCATGTTTCTGATGGCTGCAATTTCTCTTACTTCATCCCGAAGTTCTAGGTCTTGCATTAGTTGCTCATCGTTCGCTGCTCCGTCGAAGTTTTTGGTTCTGTGTGTGGCCACTTCGGTCTCAACCGGCAAGACGGCTTCAACCGCGAATGCTAGTGAAAAAGGTGTTTCGCCGGTGGACCTTCTTGAGGTAGTTCGATAGGCCCATAGGACCGATGGTAGTAATCTCTGCTTGCCCATTACTCTGTGGGTACCGTGGGGTAGAGAAGTGGTGTTGTATTTTCAATTCCTCGCAGAAATTCTTTATCAGTTTACTGTCGAACTGTTTTCCGTTGTCTGAAATGATTGTTTGCGGGACTCTGAATCGGCATACTATGTCTTTCCAAAGGAATGATTTGACCTCTATATCTCTGATCCTTGCCAGGGGTACCGCCTCTACCCACTTGGTGAAATAGTCGGTGGCTATTAGCAGGAAATGTTTTTGCCGTGGAGCCGTAGGCATGGGTCCGACAATATCTAAACCCCACTGCGCGAACGGCCATGGACTTTTCATAGGAACCATTTCCGTTGCCGGCTGGTGAATAAGATTCCCAAACCGCTGACAGTTCTCACACTTCTGGACCAACTCGGCTGAATCTCTCTTCATGCTTGGCCAAAAATAACCGATTGACACGGCCCGCAAGGCTAGTGATCGGGAACCCACATGTCCTCCACACAGGCCAGAATGTAATGTGTTGAGGACTCGCTGTGCCTCCCGGGGTCCAATGCATCTGAGGTATGGACCTTGAAAGCTTCTTTTATAGAGGATTCCCATAGATGAAACCCAATACCTGGCTGCCCTTTGTCTCAGCTTTCTCGCCTCGATTTTGCTCTCTGGCAAGGTTCCTTCCGATAGGTACTTTTTGATATCGGTCATCCAATTGGGGGAGTCCTCCACGCAGGAGATTGTTAAAATTTCGCCGAGCCTTTCGATACTCGGGGATTTCAGGTAGCCAAGTTGGATACTTCTGGTTGGCTTCCCACTGATAGATGACGCCAAGGTTGCTAGAGCATCGGCTTGAGTGTTGAGCTCTCTTTCTACCTGATGTACTTTTGCGGATTCAAACTGGGAGAGCAATGATTGCACCTTTTGTTGATACGATGTCATCCTCTCGTTTCTGGTCTCATATTCACCGGTACTTTGGAACACCACCAGCTGCGAGTCGCTGTATACATCGATGACTCGTATTCCCAAATGAGCGGCGAGATCCAGTCCTGCGATGAGAGCTTCGTATTCGGCCTCATTGTTGGATGCCCGAAAACCCAACTTGATGGCATGTTCAAATAAGAGCCCGTCGCTGTTTTTTAAAACCAATCCCGCGCCCGCGCCCCTTCGATTAGAGGCTCCGTCGACGTTTAAGGTCCACTTTGGGCCGGACCTCTCTTCTTGATTCTCTATCGTCAAAATTTCGCTAGAAGGTGGTGTCAGATCGGCCAGAATGTTGGCAATGACTTGCCTCTTAATGGCGTTTCTCGGTACGTAATACAGATCGAAGGGAGAGAGTTCGATCGCCCATTTGAGCATACGCCCTGTGATGTTTGCTTTTTTCAAAATGGGTTTCAAGGGATAGTCGGTTACGACGTTGATTGAATGAGCCACGAAGTAGTGTCTGAGTTTCCGAGATGAAACGAGCAAGGCGTAAACTACTTTCTCCAAGTATAAGTATCGGGACTCTGGTCCGTGAAGAGACTTGCTAACGTAATAAACGGGCCTTTGAACTCCTTCGTGGTCCTTTACTATGACGGAACTAACCGCATGATCGGATGCCGCCAAGTAAATGTAAAGTGGCTCACCGAGGTTAGGTTTCATCAGGAGCGGAGGTGACGAGAGGTATCTCTTTAGCTCTTCGAAGGCCAGCTGACACTCGGGAGTCCAATCGAACTTTTCAGTCTTCCTGAGCAATTTGAAGAAAGGAAGGTTCCTTTCTGTTGCTTTGGAGATGAATTGATTCAGGGCGGCCAATCTCCCGGTCAGCTTCTGAACTTCCTTCCGATTCCTTGGCGGATCCATTTCAAGTACCGCTTTAATCTGATCGGGGTTGGCCTCAATTCCTCGGTGAGTGGTTAGAAAACCAAGAAATTTTCCGGACTCCACTCCGAAGGAGCATTTAGCTGCATTCAGCTTCATGCGATAACTTCGAAGTACTTCAAAGGCCTCTTTTAGGTGCCCGAGGTGATCCTGCTTCCGAACGCTTCGAACCAGCATGTCGTCGATGTACACCTCCACGGTCTTGCCGATTTGGTGCTCGAACATTTTCGTGACCAGTCTTTGGTAGGTTGCGCCTGCGTTCTTTAGTCCGAAGGGCATTACTTTGTAGCAATAGGTTCCTACGGGAGTGATGAAGGCCGTTTTTTCGACGTCATGCTTGTTCATCGGAATTTGATGGTATCCCGAGTATGCATCCATGAAACTCATCAGCTCATTACCCGATGAAGCGTCCACCAGCTGGTCTATTTTTGGGAGGGGGAAGCTGTCTTTCGGACAGGCACTGTTCAAATCGGTGAAATCAACGCAGACGCGCCATTTTTTATTCTTCTTCGGCACAACCATTGTGTTGGCTAGCCAGTCTGGGTATCGAATTTCCCGTATAAACCCGGCCTCCAATAGCTTTACCACTTCCTCCTTTATGGCCTCTGCGTGGACGGGGGCCACTCTCCGTTGTCTCTGCTTAACGGGACGGACCGTCGGGGAGATGTGCAACCGGTGGGATATTACCTCTGGATCAATACCCGGCATTTCAGATTTTGTGGGTCGATGATTATTTTTTCCAGGTCCTCCACGACCCGCTGAGCGGGATCGGGTCGGGCATCATCTGCCCGTACCCGATCCTTCAATAATTGCTATCTTTTAGGGTGAATGTCACCCTCCTCTCCGGCCTCCACCTCGAGTCTGGCTTTCCCAGAGGTTGCTATGGCATAACACCGTCTTGCAGCAAGTTGGTCTCCGTGTATCTGCATAATTCCTTGAGCGGACGGGAAGCGCAGTTTCTGATGGTAGGTAGACGGAATGGCTCTCATCGCGCCTAACCACGTGCGCCCCATAATTGCATTATAAGGTGACCGCAGGTCCATAACTATGAACTCTGTCATGACCGTTTCGTCTCCTGCTCTGACCGGCAGGGTTATGCGCCCGGATGGTACTGCCTGACTGCCGTTGAAAGCTATCAATGGCTCTCTCATTGGTTCCAAGCTTGAAGGCTTCAGCCCCATCTTGAGGTATGGCTGCATAAACAGTATGTCAGCCGAACTCCCCGTGTCGATGAGTATGCGCTTAACATCGAAGTTTGCGATCTGCAACGTCATGACCAGGGCGTCGCTGTGCGGTACAATGATTTCGGTGAGGTCTTCGTCAGAGAATGTGATCACCCCAGGGTCGTCGGCCCTTGCTTTCTTCGGTGCCAGCTTCGCTTCTTGATCGATTTGCAGAATCTCAAGGTGTTTCGAGTTGCGCTTGGCTGTCCTTGCGTATGACTTGGACTCTGTCATTTGCGGTAGTCCTCCACATATTACATCGATGACCCCCGCAGCATGCGAGGGCCCCACGGCCACCACGTGCTTCTCCGGCTTGTTCCCATCCCTGGATTCAATGAATTCTCGGAGTTTCCCTTTGCGAACCAGGGATTCCAAGAACCCTTTCAAGGTTCGGCAGCCTTCGGTTTGATGCCCGAAATCTCTGTGGTACTCACATTTCAATCCCTTGTCTCAAGTGGCTGGATCACCTCTCATGGGAGGCGCCCACTGGAAAAATGGTGCGTGCTTGATTTTCTCCAGAATCTGCACCAGGGGCAGAGTAAACTTCGTGTCCGTCCTTTCCCGGACCTCGTTGGCGGTCGGGCCATTTTTCTGATCGGCATGTGACTTTCGCCCCTTGTCCTCCCTTGGTGTGGGGTTTTTTGCAACCGCAGCCACGGCTTGGGGTCGCGAAAAGATGGCCTCGTCCTCAACTTTGGCATACTTCTCCGCCCTACACATGAGCTCACTAAGGGACTCTGGGACCTTCTTCACCAAGGAATTACGCAGGTGATGCTTCGGCGGCAAGCCGTTTCTGAATGCCATTACCGCAGCGTTTGAATCGCACCAATCCACCTCGAACATAAGGAGACGGAACCGGTCTACATACGCCCGAATCGACTCTCCCGTCTGCATCTGGACCTTCATAAGGTCACCAAGGTCCTTCTGTTGTTTTCTGCTACAGATGAAGTGTTCTGCAAATAAAGTTCTGAGCTCTTCGAAGCAGCGGATCGATCCTCCAGGGAGTTGGTGGAACCAGCTCAGGGCTACCCCTTCGAGGCTGGACGGGAACATGCGGCACATGAGCTCATCGTGCTGTTCGTAAAGTGCCATAGCATGTCGGAAGCCCAGCACGTGGTCGAAGGGGTCGGTCGTCCCATTGTAAAGTCTGAACTTTGGCTGTATGAACTTCCTAGGAGGTGCGCTGTGCAGGATGCGGTGGACGAAGGGCGATTCGAATCCTTTCAGAGCTCTTGTAACAAACTCCCGATCACGCGTGCTGGTCATCTCGCTCCTATAAGTCCTCCTTGCACGCCCCTGATGCTCCTGTTCATAGCCGTCGTCAGACGAGGCCGAGTATCGGTCTGGACTCTGGTAGCGTTCTCGCCTGCCCGTATGGCGAGTGTTGGTTCGCTTCCTTCGTCTTTCTTGGTGCGGCGAATGGTCGCGCTGTTCACCGCGATCCTCTTTCGTGCGATTCCCTTCGGGGGGGACGTTGGGTATGCCCTGCTTGTCGCCACGACGGTGTCCTCCACCGGATGAGTAGACCGACTCGTGGCTTCGCACATTCGCCTTTCTGCTCTGACGATCACGATCACGCGGTTCCTCGCCTGCTCTGAATGAATTCGGCTGGTCCCGAGCCTCTGGTGGGGGCGGCGGTGGCGTCTTTTCTCCGCGCTTCAAGAACTGCAGCATCAGTTCCTCCATATGTTCGAAGCGTCGGGTCATAAGTTCCATCTCCTTCGCAAGATCGCGCCCGGCCTCGGGGGTTGGGCCTTGGGAGGATGATCTGACTTGTGCTTTACCTTTCTGCGGAGGGGGATCGTCGGGCGTCACCCTTCCTTCCTCCACATCATGTTCGTGGACCGTGGACCGAGTCCTCGCCACCATCTCTTCCGGTAGATTTTCTGGGACGGCCTTTTGTTCAAGAATATCCCATAGACGGCGCCAAATGTGGTGGGCGAATTTCCTTGTTCGTCCTCCTGGGCCGGATCCTGGTCGATCCGGGCTTTTGAGTTGGTTCCGGAGAGATGGTGTGGGTCTGAGCTTCCGACTTCGCCGATCCGGTTAGCCCCACAGATCCTCCTCGCTGTTTGCAAGTTAGACAGCTCCTCGTCGGCTTCGATCCTCAGGTACCTGCAACTCACACCAGTGTGGTGCCGGCTAACGCCCCTCCGACGCTCAAGTCAGTGATCCTTCTTGTTAGAAAAACGTTCAACCCAAAGTGGGAAAGAACGAGAGAGAGTGGAGTGTGTTTCGCATACCTTAGGAGGGCGGGGTAGCCTCCTTTTTATACTGGATTGGGGCGTGCCGATTGGACCTCGGGGGGTACCCATAACGTGGTGTGGTACCCCCTGTATGGCCTACCGATTCGGGACACGTGGCACCTAGGGATCATCATTCGCCTGTAACGGTTTCCCTGACGCACTGTCCTTTAAGATGTCAGAGAATATTCCCTTTGATAACTGTTTTACTCTTAGTGAAGGGGTTCATGTCCGTCCAGTCGTTCAATCGTGAACACCGTTGTGCCCTTTGAACGAGGTGGGCTGCCACGATTTTGACCGCCCTCGTGGCTACACGAATTAAACCTTCAGCACTCTGTTCGGGCAGTCTTACCCGTGTTGAGCCGTACTCGGGCATATGTCCTGCCCGTCCTGACTCTCCTTTGTTACCTCTGGGCTTGTAAGGCCCGTACACTTCGCGGGCCGTGGTGTCCCTCCTGGTACTGCCTAATGGGCCTGAACTCATGGTTTGGCTTGTGGGCTCATCGGTTGAGAGATGGGCCCGGCTGTATTTTGTTTCCCGTTCTTTGTCTTGGTTAAATTCGCCTCCTACACTTATAATTATATATATTTCTTATAAATCTTCTAAATGATCTGACTTCACTCTAAAACTTCAATGATAATGAAATTGTCTTTATTTCATATTGTCATCATTCCGGAGTTTTTCGATCAACTCTGCATGACTGCATGCTCACATTTTTTCAGATCATATGTGATTATGATCTATATGTTGAGATGCCCGGTAGAGATCCATCAGATAGGTATTGCACATATGAATTTTATAATTTCTTAGTTTTTCTTTGAAAATTTACAATCCCTACATATAAATTAATATACCCTAAATCTATATCTATATCTGAAAAACTAATATACTCATATGCATTTGTATTTATATGTGAAATTTTTTGAGTACATCTATATCTAAACAAACTAATATATGACTGTATCTAAATATATATGTATATCTTATATGAAAAAACTAATATATTCATCTATATTTGTAGTTATATCTGAAAAAAAGTAGAGGTGGAGGTTGGAGAAGGGCTCGAAAGGTAGCCACCTCTCATATGATAGAGGGCGACAAGAGGAATCCAAGGGTGACGACACTGGTCACCAGAGATGAGGAGGTCAGTCGGAATGAATTTTTGAAATGGCGGATGACATAGGAAGGTAAAAAAGAATTTTTTAAAGTGTTGTATTAGGAGGTTGTTTTTCTTGGAAACGAAAACCCAAATTTAAAGAAAGGATAATATTGCATTTGTTGTTTTTACCTTTTAAAAAAGTAAAATAAATAATCAATGAGATAATGACACCTATTGAGGCTTCTCTATAGGGTCTAACTTTGGAGTTCATGTAGCAAGATTGTTAAAATTATGAATGACATTAAAATTTTAGTGTAGGTGTATGTTAATATGAGGGCCAATTGCTTAAGGTATATATAATTGGAGGTTGATCATTCATAATTCACTGTAGAGAGCATATAACATATTCATCCTTGCATGTCTTCTACATGATGGGGTTATATATACTTTTAGTAAATGAAGAAATATATTAGTAATTTTTGTTTCATATTTGATGGGCTTTTATGTATGTTAATTAATTTGATTTTTGTCAATTTATTTATTTTTCTTATGTTGTTATTGTAATCCAAAAGTAGGTTCGAAAACCCCATGATATTGCTATTGTTTGAACTCTATTATCGTAATTTGCTGGGAAGAGGTGCACCTTTTAAATATAATATTTAAAAAAGGTTAAATGTCGGTGGTAGTATTTTTTTATTTTTATTAACTTTGAGTAACCTTGATTTTCATTAAACAAAATAATTCATGTGCAACACACATGTATTTAGAACGACCTGGCTTCGCTCTTCCCTCATTTGTTGAATGTTACTTTCTTAACAATTTTGTAAAGTTCACGTTCCTCTTTTTGGAGGGATCATGTAAAGCTTACTTTTTACTTTAATACAATTTTGATTACCATTAAAAAAAAAAAAAACACACACACACACACACGTACTTCAACTAGTTAACTATAAATTGAGCAAAACTATTATTACGAAGAATCAACGCTATTTCAGGTAGTACAATTACCATTAGTAGAATTGAGCTTTAATTTACATTTATAATAGAGTTTAGTCATTCCACAAGAGAATCCAATCCATTTATATATGCAGTTCATTGTGACACTTTCTGATGTTCTTGATGGCAAAGGTTGTGATGTACATGGACCCCAACATGAGAATTGGTGGTGCCATTTATAACATTTTTGTAAACCCATGTCCCAATCGCATGTGTGGGGACTATGATCCCATGGCTATTGGTTTATGGAAACCGTTACAGTATTAAAAAATAAAAACAATACTTTTTACAGTCTCCGTGTATTTCAACTTTTTTGGAAGAATTGCAATTATGTATAATAAAACATGTTCTTTATAAAAGAAAAAAGTATTTACACTCTAGTAAATTGCTTATATATCCTTTACGTAAAAAAAAACAAAGAAACACATGCTTCATATAACAAACCATACGCATAGAATTATATAAGACTTTATAATAAATCTTATTAAGATAATGTTTTGGTTTAGTAAAAATGTAAAATATAATCCAAATGATATTAAATCATTTTTTATAGATTTAGTTGAATTCGGCTGAACTTAGTTCTGGTATCCTACTGAAAAGAAATTTCAATTTGGTTCGGTTTTATTTTGATTCGAGTTGATCTTGTCACAGTTAAGTCCACTATTGAGTTTGACATTAATTTAAAATTAGAAAATGATATTTCAATCTCATTACAGCCCTATTGCAATCAACACTGGTTTTTTAAAAAAAATATCACACTCCTCATTGCAGTCTATTGAAATACATACAGTTATATAAAATGAAAGATATACTGAGATACATTAATGTATTTTTTTCGTGTTAAAAAAATAATAAAAATTTTGCGTCATACACTAATTTCATACACTATGATAGTGCAGTATATACAATAACGAACTACAAAATAGATTAAGTGTATCAGCGCTCTTTAAAATTATAAAGAATCAAGTGTCATGGTTGCAAGTTACACTCCAATTATTAACATCTTAAAATATCCATATAATTCGCTGTGTTTATTTGCTTAATTCACATCCCCAACCGTTTTTATGTAAATTTCAATTAAAATGAAGACATTATGAATAGAAGTATATGACGCCATCTCATTGGCATATATATAGATTTTTTGTATTTACCACTTAAGTGATTCAGACTCCATTATTGTGGAGTCACTTTGGATGTATGACCCTTTTTACGGAAGAAAACCTTTTATGGAAGAAAATGTCATGTTTAGGGCATGCTTGTCCAACTTGCCTGCATATTTTTGTGCAAGCTGACCAACTTCAACGGGACTGCAAATCTTCATTTTACAGCCCTCAAAACCCCTTTGGCCTCTATATTTGGAGACCCATTTTTGAATGGGTCTGGGAATGTTCTATCACTCCTTAAAATACCTTGAATACCCTTTAACACCTTTTATATAAAAGGCATTTAACTCATATTATTACATATCCTGAATTTATCTTTTGTATTTAATAAAATGCTAGAATTTATATTCAGATGTGTGTTAAATTTTTCATAATTTTTTTTATATTTAAAGTTTAAAAGCAATGTTTTAAAATTGAACCATTGATTAAACTGGAAAAAAAATGAATTGTTTAAGAGTCACCGATTCAACAGTCAAGTTGACCGGATCTTTAAATCGTATATGTAGAGGTAAAAATCTGCACCATGACACGTGTCGCCCCAAGGCGGGTATGGGCCATCACACTCAGGGCCAACAAATCTGGATCTGAATCCAGATTGTCATGATGACATTCCAGGATGCGCTGGCACGAGTAGATTCAGGGTCTAGTCGAACAATCAGACGCCTCATAGAAGATTGTCACCTCGAGTAGTTAAGGCACAATCAGACTAGAGGTTTGGTTGGACAACCTTACTGCTCGTGAACGAGTAGGGAAGACACGACCAGACGAGAGGTCTGGTCAGGCGATCTTTCACCTTGCAGAATATACACGGAGATGTGACTGAAGAGCGAGTAGGCCAAAAGGCCACGAGCAGACTAAAGAAACAGTTAGAAGACCACTAACGCCTATAACTGTCAAGTTGGCAATTAAGACCCACTACCAACAAAACGTGAATAATCAAGAGCCCGACGTGGAGTATAAACGCGGGAGATGTTTCCCTAGAAAAAAAAGTCTACTAAACACTTAGTGGCAGGGCAGTTACAAGGGTAAGTGAGGAACTATGTGTGACTTAATCCCTAAGGGATACGTAGGCAACCTATAAAGAGGTCGCGCGACAATACTCTAAAAGCACAGTCATTGATCCATATAGCTCAACTTCATTTTTCCACCAAAAATCCAAAAAGCACAAATTCTTTGAAGTTCTATTCTCACAAATATACAAATTTAATTGAAGGGGAAAATTATCCACCTCAGTATCATTATTCCTAGGTTTAAGGAAAAGTTCAATCGGTTAGGCGAGATAAGATCTTATAAAATGTTTGAAAGTTTTAAATGTGAATATAAGTTTGATGACAAATTGGATATTTGAGACATAAATTTCAATAAACAATTAAAATAAAAGAAATAAAGGGTTAATGGGTATTTTACAATCTAAAAAGGTGATTTAAAAATTCATAGAATAAAATTTAAAGATCCGCATTGGAGTTTATAGGCCTTCAAAACATCAAAATCTTCAAAATAAAAACCCCATTGGAGTTGAGGGGTCTTCAAATGCCCAAAATCATCAATGAGAGTCTTTAAAATGAAAATCCCCATTGAAGATGCTCTTAGTGTTATCTTTTTATTTTTTAAGTATTTATTTTATAAAAAATTGAAATACATACTCGCATGAATTGAACGCTTATATTTTTATGTTTTTCTTGATAGTGTACATGTTGAGTAAAATATACAATGTGCTATTTTATTTTATATAATGCATTAATGATGTAGTAAAAAAAATACTTGTCTGTAACAATATTATTATGTGGATTCTCCGGTGATATAATCATTCAAGATTCAGTGCCACAAGACAAGAAGCAAGACAAATTAGGATCAAATACAACTGATCAAGTTGGGCTCCAATGATCATCTTGCAACTCTTTTTTCTTTTTCTCCTGTTTTTTTTTTTTCCCCTGCCATGCTCATTCCAATTAAGCTTTGCAGATTTCCCAAACGCAACTGTCAAGAATCTCACGTGGTAAACAGTGGAAATGCAAATGCGGAACCCTCCATTCCAGTGCTCCAGGGTGTATTGTAATTCAAGCTTGGCTTACAGTACAACATATATACTGAAGTGCAAGTGTTATTTTCACTTGAAAAAGGAAAAGGATTTTAAAATCCAATTTTGTTAAAATACCCATCAAAAGATTTTAATATAAAAATACACCAAAAATTTTAAGTCAGTACATGGTGTGTCCCTCATGGTCAGCTTTCATTAATAGTGGTTCTGGGCCTCCATCTTTGCACAGTCAAGTTGGTGTGTAATGACCCATATATATTGTGATATTTGATTGAAAATTGTTGTTGAAATATCGATATTCTTTAAATCTGGCATTCAAAACTCAGTTTTCAAAAAAGCATTGTTTTGATAGTTCTTCAATCGATGATTTTTTTAGCATGAAGAAGCTAGACAAAGAGTTTGAAAAGTCAAACAATGTATTTGGATCCACTTTTCAGAATCTTTCGTTTAAAAAACATAAAATCCATACATAAAATCCATCGTAATCCAGTCCATACGAGGCCTTAGTAGAATGCATTTTTTTACTTTAATTTTCACAATGTGTCTATAGTTGCTAAGAGTATCACTGGAGTTGCAACTCGGGCGGGTTGAGTTTGGATTGACCCCAATCCGAATTCTAAACTACTCAACACTAACCCGATCCTATCCAATTTTCAACATGCATTGGACTAACCCGAACCCAACCCGTAATTAAATAAACAAACCCGACCCAATCTGATTTTCTAACATGATGTGCAAATTAAATTAACCAATCCGACCCAACTTTTAAGATTAGTTATGTTTACCTAAAATTTGGACTGCTCATATTAGATGCTACAAAATGAACGGCCATGATTTTTTTTTTTAACTATTAGTTTACGGGTTCGGGTTATGAGTGAGGTCAATCCGAATCTAACCCGATTTATGAGTCAACCCGAATTGGTCAACTCGAACCCAAACTTGAACCTGAACCTGATTTGGCCAACCCAACTCATATAAAAATCAGGTTCAACCCGTCGGATTCGGGTTCAACCTAACCCAAGTTGCAGCTCTAAGCATCACTGATGGACCTCCAAATCTCCAAATGTACAAGGCATTTTGTTAAAACCCCACTCTAAATAAGCCTTCAAATATAGAGATTTAGATTTCATCCTCCAAATTTAGAGGCCGCCTTTAAAACCCTTTTTTATTTTGTAAATACCTAAAATCTTCTCCAAACACTTTTAAAATTCATTTTATTTCCTTTTTCATTTTATACAGAAATTACTTCAATGTTTTTTGGATCTGCTAATCTATTTTTAACAAAAATAATATGGGACATGTTAAATATATCATCATATGTTTGATTATTCAAGAACTATGGTATAATGTTTTATAAAAATATATTAATATTAATAATATTTATTAATGAGTTTTGAAATAATATTATATAATCATAAAAATAATATTAATGATAGAAAAAATGGAGGAGGATGGTTAGAGTGCAGCCCTCTACAAAAAGAATCTCCTCGAAAAATGGAGGTTTTATCATTCATATTTAGAGGCTTGCATTGGAGATGTTTTACGTAACCATGGCTGAGTTAAAATATTTTTGCACTAATATGTTACACTGACTTTTTGAAAAGGGGTATTTGATAATATATGATTTACTAGGGTATATTATAAAAATCCCCCAGAAAAAAAAAGGACAAAAATGCTTGGCAAGGCTGAAGAAATTAAAGGCTGGGCAGGCAGATATCTTGGGGCAGAATGTGGAATCTCAGATTAATGACTCGGAACAATAAGGACAGTCTGTTTTCGGAGTGATTTGGAGGTTTCTCTGCTCAACACGGAGTAAGGAATCTGGGCGTTGTTTCTGTGCTTCTTCTCCTTTGTTTTCACTTTTCATGCATGTTTTGTGTGGGAGATTGCATTTGCATGCTTCATGCTTTTGTCATTATATATAGATTATAAAGTCATTGGTTACAGCTGACACTGCTCATGACAAGTGGGAATAATTTAGATGGCCAGTTTGAAATCATAGTTTGCAGATGTATATATATACCATCTGAGAGACTTTGATCATGTGAATAAAATTTATCTATATTTGAACCTTAAACATTGCATGATTGATTAGACATATATTAAAATCCTGGTACGGAGGGTAGTGTAAACAGATTAGACAAACCAATTATGAAAACGTTTTGATCGAGTTGCCAAAAGTTTGGCCAATTTAATTTGATTATCCAGACCAATTACAAAACTATATGTCAGTTTTATCACTTTTTGGTATAGTATGATGTTATTTTATCTCTCTTGTGATTAATCCGTACCAGTTTGAATCAATAAATTAGTTAAAAGTATGGGTTTTTTTTTTCCGAGGAAAAAGTTGGCATTCACCCTAATATTATACAAAAGAGGGAATGTCAAAAAGTGGCTATAGAGACACCTGCCACAAAAAAAAATAAAAAAATGGTCAAATATTCTCCGCATATGGTGAGCAGCCATGAAATACCACGAGACTTCTTGTCAGTCAAATAGACCGTAGAATTGCCAGGATATTTGATTGTGAGACTTTCGCAGCCACACTTCTGCCCTCCAGAGCTCCTCCAACAAAGCAAAAGACTTATCCATACCAGTTAAGAGTACGGTTATTAGATCATTTTCCATTCTAAAATGACCCATGCATATTCATATATAATTTTTTTATTTTTGAAAAAAAAGTATGCACCCTTTTACAAATTCAAGTTGAGAAATGAGCCATGTTCCCAAAACATACAAAGATAAAAAAAAATATTTTTTTCAAAGCGAACGCTGTTTTTTTATTCGGACTGGGGGTTGCATTATGTCGAGTTTCGCCTACGCATAATCGACACTGTAACGCGGTCCAAAACGGGACCATTAATGTGATGTTAAAGAGTTCTTTATTCTAACATGTGTAACATAACTCTACAATTGCATTGACTAGTAGGTCGATGATCCATCACATAAAGAGAGTTCAACCTCAAAAACACAAGTAAACTAGATGTAATAATTAATGTTCTTGGCGTGGCATCATCCCCTCCAATGGCCCTTCCCTCCACCACCCTCATATTCTTCATCACACATGCCCTCTCCGCTTCTGCCCATCTCCAACATTATGAGGGGACATCGACATCAGATACCCCTTCTGGCCAAACTCTTCAACCTTCTCTACCACCACCATCACCAGTAACCCCACCCCCACCTCCTACTGCGGCTACCCGAGCTTTGGCCTCTCCTATCACAAACACCCAATAATCACAGGGGTAGGCGACCAAGGCAACTGTATGTGGTTCCTATCTCAAATAGGACCCTAAATCCCTATCAATAAGACTGTATTAAAACTAGCTGAGTATTTTTAGGATTAAGATTAAATTTTTATTTTTATAGAAAAACCATCTGTATATTTGTTTTTATCCTTTTTTTAGTTTTTGGTAACTTATTTTAAATTGAAAAAATGACAAAAAAATCTCTTAAAAATTAAAAATATCAAAATCAGTCAATTTTTTAAAATTATATATAAAGAATCTCATTTCACAATTTTGGAAACACAAAATGCTAATATAAGTAAGGGCAGCTCTACCCCCACCAACCAACAAGCTGTCCCCCCCCCCCCCCTCCCCCAACCAGAAAAAATTAAAAAAATAATTTATTTGGTTTTGTAATCCACTATCCCTACCTCCCCTCCCCACCAACCGAAAAATTTAAAAAGATCATTCCCACCACTTGAAATCACTAAGGTAAGGATAATCGATGCATATGTTCTGGAAGTCATTCGACAACCCTGAAGTCGAATAGATATACTGGCGAACGACAACAGGTTAGTCGACCTGGGGGGTCATGGGCGACGGGAGGCCCGTCGAACAAACCATTAGACAATCTGTGTTATGGATGGAGTTCGACCATGAAGGGAAATGAGGTTTGAATTTCAATTTAAAAATTATTGCCATGGCATGAATTTATTGCTCTTTATTTTAACATCAAAATCTTTGGACTACCTTATTCATGCTCATATTCAATTATAAGCTCGTGACAGGTGGGTGTGCCCGTTAACATAAAATGAACTGATATTAAGCCCCTAGAAATAATAAAACGACGTTTGAAGCAAAGACACGATCGGCACGGATGATTTTAGAACAATTATCTTCTTTTCCTTGTGCTTGTTAACCCATGTATCAATCAATACTTATATTTTTTTATTGAAGTAAAGACTAAATCCCAAGACTAACAAAGTGTGAATAGTTTAAAACATTTTGAATGTTCATGTTTGAATTAATGATGAATTGGTAAGCATAGTTGGTGTGAATGGTTTAAAAATTTAAATGTTCACAGTTGAAGTCATAGATCACTACACTGTAAACGTTCAACAGGTCTTCCATCGCCATAAATCCCTCAAGTCGACTGACTTGTTGTCGTCCTCTAGTACATAAGTTTGACAGTAGAATTGTCGAACTCCATCCATAACACAGGCTGCCTAATGGTTTGTTCGACGGACCTCCCGTCGCCCAAGACCCCCCAGGTCGACTAACCTGTTGTCGTCCGCCAGTAC
The DNA here is from genome assembly GCA_030737845.1 of Acorus calamus. Classification (NCBI taxonomy): domain Eukaryota; kingdom Viridiplantae; phylum Streptophyta; class Magnoliopsida; order Acorales; family Acoraceae; genus Acorus; species Acorus calamus. The sequence goes on along the minus strand of CM060858.1, from coordinate 17,758,351 downwards.
ATCTATTCGACTTCAGGGTTGTTGAACGACTTCTAGAACACATGCATCGATTATCCTCACCTTAGTGATTTCAAATGGTGGGGATGGTCTTTTTAAATTTTTCGGTTGGGAGGGAGGGGAGGTAGGGATAGTGGATTACAAAATCAAATAAATTATTTTTTTTAATTTTTTCTGGTTGGGGGGGGACAGCTTGTTGGTTGGTGGGGGTAGAGCTTCCCTATAAGTAACAAGGTAACCATACTGGAAGGTGCAGCTGGATCACCTCCGTTTTAGGGAGAGTTAATGTTTGTTGGATATTTTGGTTTTACACTGCTTCACACCCAAAAAGAACAGTGGAAAAGAAAAAATAAATAAATAAGAATTTTTTATGGTCAAAAATTCATTTATCTCACTTATTTCACATGATATTTAACATCCTTCTAACCATTGGTAGGTCAAAAACCTATTTTTTCTACAAAACAACAATTTCTTTCTATATGACACAAATCAATCTCCTTAGAGGTTTGGTTATTATATATTATATTGTGTATTTCTTATATATATATATATATATATATATATATATATATATATTGCCTGATATTGTCTATCATTTTTCATTGTTTATAACCATAATATGTAATTTAAATATGTGTTGTGCTCCAATACTATAAAATCCATCTAAATACAAAGAATTTAGAGTTAAAAAAAATTGTACATGAGAATGTGTGAAATACATTAACAAAATTAAAAGAGTAAAATATTTTAATAAAGTTAAAAGTTATAAAATATGTTAAGGATATGAGTGTTTATAAAGGAAAATTAGCAGATGGTCATCTTATTGCTGTAAAGATCTTAGAAAAGTCTAAGGACAATGGCCAAGATTTCATCAATGAATTAATTGCAACCATTGACAGAATCCACCACTTCAACATTATAAGGCTATTTGGCTTCTGTTGCGAAAGGTCGAGAAGAGCTCTAATATATAAATATATGCACAATGGATCACTTGGAGACTTGATCTCCAACAAAGAGGCAAGACGTAGGCTAGGCCGAGAGAAATTGCTCGAGATTGCAATAGGCATCACCAATGGCATCCAATATATACATAAATGGTTGTGATACACGGATCTTACACTTGGATATTAAGCCATATAATGTCTTGCTAGATCATGATTATCATCCAAAGATATCTGATTTTGGACTAGCAAAATTAGATTCTCGAAAGAATAAAGTGGTCTCCTTGACATGCGCTAGAGGGACAATAGGTTATATAGCTCCATAAGTTTTTATGAGGATTGTAGGCGGTGTGACACACAAATCTGATGTTTATAGCTATGGGATGTTTTTATTGGACATGATCGTAGGAATAAAGAACAAAGAATTTGAAGATGGGCGGTCTAGTATGTCGTACTTTCTACATTGGATTTACACCCAACTTGATCAAATGATATCGCAGTTTTCAACGATGAAAGATTGTGCATTGCTGGGAAGATGGTACCAGTGGACTTGTGGGTACATACAGATAAGTCCCTCCAAATCGGCGAGTTTTGCAGATGTTGGAGGGAAGTCATAAAGACATTGAAATTCCACCAAAACCATTCTTTCCTTCATCCACAGTAGATCCATTTGAGCTACAAAATTCTACACTATAAAGGATACCACATCTCTAACCACTTCGAGAATGTGAAGTTTTTTTTTTGATTTGCGCAATAAAAAGGTTATATGATTCTGTATTTTGTAAGATTTGCAGGGATTTGATACTCAAAACGAACTTGTTTGAAATCCAAAATGATTAAAGTAACCATGTGTCTCGTACAATTTAGATGCATGCACATCTATCCACGCCCAATAAACCAGTCCCTAAGCCACAATCAGCCCCCACCACTCCATCAAATGATCAATATGAAAATTAATTCATTCAAGCAACCACAAACTAATTAATCCCGAATTGCCCTGGCGTTATATATTGTGGAGCCTGATGATGTGCGCAGAGGATTGTTGGCGCTACGCAGGGGCGGACGGGGGTCGAGCTACAGTGTATTTGACTTCTCAGAAATAGTGCGCAGAAAAAAAAAATTTGGGTGTCTTTCGTGTATTGACTTTTTTACCCTTAATGAGATGTTAGTATAAAAGGGCATCTCATATTTTTCATTAGGTTCCAGGGTTTTCATCTACGGTGTATTTGACTTCTCAGAAATAGTGGATTGACCTCTGGTGTGCTCCGTGGACGTAGGCAAGCTTTGCCGATCCATGTAAATTTTGTGTCTTTTATTTCGATTTGTTTGTTTTCCTTTGATTGATTGCATCCCAAGATCCGAAAAACCCTAACAATTGGTATCAGAGCTTCGGTTTTACGAATCTACGACACAGGAGGTGTCTTTTCATGAGATCTGTAGAGCTAGGGCACAGGAGGTGCCTATTCACGGGATCTGTAGATCTATGACACAAGAGATGTTCATTCGCGAGATCTGTAGATCTAGGGCACAAGAGGTGTCCATTCGCGTGATCTGAAGATCTAGGGCACAGGAGGTGTCCATTCGCGAGATCTGTAGATCTAGGGCACAGGAGGTGTCCATTCGCGTGATCTGAAGATCTAGGGCACAGGAGGTGTCTATTCGAGTGGGAGCAATGGATTCAGATAAGGATTTATCCAAGATCGAGAAGTTTGATGGCACAAACTTTGGCTATTGGAAGATGCAGGTGGAGGATCATCTGTACGAGAAAGATCTCTATCAACCGTTGAAAGAGAAACCAACAGAGATGGAGCAAGAGGCGTGGGATCTGTTAGATCGGAAGGCTCTCGGTGCAGTGAGGAAGACGATGTCCAAGCATATTGCCTTCAATGTCAAGAAAGAGACATCCACGATTGCTCTCATGGCCAGATTGTCCAAGATGTATGAACAGCCTTCTGCGGCAAATAAGGTACGTCTCATCAAAAAGCTATTCAATATGAAGATGAGCGAAGATTGCAATTTCAAGGAACATCTCAACGAATTTAATGAAGTTACGGATCAATTAAATTCAGTCGATCTCGTTTTCGATGATGAGATCCGTGCTTTATTGATCCTCGGGCAGTTACCCGAGAGCTGGAACGGCACTGTTACCGCGATCAGTTCCTCTACAGGAAAGAAGAAATTGAAGTTCGATAATGTGGTGAATCTGATTATGACAGAGGAGATCAGGCGACAAGCAGATGGTGGTTCCACTTCCGGATCAGCGTTGAATGTTGATAGCAGAGGCAGAAGTTCAAACAAAGGTAATGGGCGTGGCAGATCAAAATCGAGAAACGGCAGATCCAAATCTAAAAATCCAAGAAATTCCAACAATAATCAAAATCAGAATGCGAAGAAGATTATTGAGTGCTGGAATTGTGGTAAAACGGGACATTACAGAAATCAGTGCAGGTCAGAGAAGAAAGAAGCATACAACAAGAATGAATCTAATGTTCTTTCAGAAGAATCAGATGACGCATTGATTTGTTCCATGGAGAACAAGTCCGATTCTTGGGTGATGGATTCTGGTGCATCGTTTCACGCGACCTCCAACAAAGATCTTCTCAAAATTATGTCCCAGGCAGTTTTGGAAAGGTGTACCTTGGTGATGATCAACCCTGCGATGTGGTCGGCAAGGGTAAAGTGCAGATCAAGCTGAATGGCTCTGTATGGGAATTGAATGATGTCAGACACATTCCTGACCTAAGAAAGAACCTGATTTCAGTTGGACAATTAGCAAAGGAAGGCTATATGACAACCTTCAACAGTGACAGCTGGAAGGTTTCGAGAGGCTCATTGATCGTTGCACGAGGTAAAATGACTGGTACTCTTTATGTGACAACTGATGCTTGTGGTTCTATTGCAGTTGCTAATAGTAAGGACGATCCTAACATATGGCATCAGAGACTTGGTCACATGAGTCAAAAGGGACTTAAAGTCATGCACTCGATGGGAAGATTGCCAGGATTGCAGTCAGTTGATATCGACTTGTGTGAGAGTTGTATCTTTGGAAAGCAGAAGAGGATCAGTTTCAAGACGTGTGGCAGAACTCCAAAGCAGAACAAGCTTGAGTTGATTCACACAGATGTCTGGGGACCAGCTGCGGTCTCATCCATCAGCGGAAAGTCATACTTTGTGACTTTCATTGATGACCATTCCAGGAAGGTATGGGTTTACTTCTTGAGACAGAAATCAGAGGTGTTTGAGGTGTTCAAGAAGTGGAAGGCAATGGTGGAAAATGAAACAGGCTTGAGAATCAAGAGGCTGAGGTCCGATAATGGTGGTGAGTATGAAGACACCAATTTCAAGAAGTTCTGTTATGATAGTGGAATCAGATTAGAGAGAACTGTGCAAGGGACTCCACAACAGAATGGGATAGCTGAACGGATGAATCGAACATTGACTGAGAGAGCTAGAAGCATGCGTATACAGTCAGGTCTACCAAAGCAGTTCTGGGCAGAAGCAGTCAACACAGCATCCTACTTGATCAACCGTGGACCCTCAGTACCTTTGGACCACAAGATACCAGAGGAGGTATGGAGCGGCAAAGAGGTAAACCTTTCTCATTTGAAAGTCTTCGGTTGTGTTTCATATGTACACATTAGTGATAATGCTAGGAGTAAGCTTGACTCTAAATCACTAAAATGCACTTTTATTGGATATGGTGGTGATGATTTTGGTTATCGTTTCTGGGATGACCAAAAGAAAAAGGTTATAAGAAGTAGAGATGTCATATTCAATGAAAAACTGATGTACAAGGATAGAAATGCAACACAGTCTAGTGATCCGAAGAACTTTGATCCTGTTTATTTTGAGCCTGATAATACTGCAGTGGTTAGAGTGTCACGGCAAACAGTTGACAGATCTCAGAGAGAGGAAACTACTCCACAGAATAATCAACAGCAGGTTGATATGCCACAGGCCCCAGCTCCTGAGCCTCCTCCACTCAGGAGATCCACCCGTCCGCATGTTCCGAACAGGAGGTATATGAATTACTTATTACTGACTGATGCAGGTGAACCTGAATGCTATTTTGAGGCATGTCAAGGAGAGGATGCTAGCAAGTGGGAGCTTGCTATGGAAGATGAGATGAAGTCACTCATTTCCAACGAGACATGGGAGCTAGCTGAGTTACCCATGGAGAAGAAGGCTCTTCACAACAAATGGGTGTATCGAGTCAAAGAGGAGCAGGATGGCTCCAAGCGATACAAGGCGAGATTGGTGGTCAAAGGCTTTCAGCAGAAAGAGGGGATTGACTACACCGACATTTTCTCACCGGTTGTGAAACTGACTACTATTCGATCAGTTTTGAGCATAGTTGCATCCGAGGACCTACATCTTGAGCAGTTAGATGTCAAAACTGCTTTTCTGCATGGTGACTTAGAGGAGGAGATATACATGCAGCAACCAGAGGGTTTCATAGTGAAGGGCAAGGAGAAACTTGTGTGCAGGTTGAAGAGGAGCTTGTATGGCTTAAAACAGGCTCCAAGACAGTGGTACAAGAAATTCGATGGCTTCATGCAGAGAACTGGCTACCACAAGTGCAACGCTGATCATTGTTGCTACTTCAAGAGGTTTGATTCCAGTTATATTATTTTGCTACTTTATGTTGATGACATGTTAGTGGCTGGTTCAGATATGGATGAAATCAGGAATTTGAAGAAGCAATTATCAACAGAGTTTGATATGAAAGATCTGGGTTCAGCAAAGAAGATCCTTGGAATGAGGATTTCGAGGGACAAGCAGAGAGGTATTTTGCAGTTGTCTCAAGCTGATTACATTGATCGTGTTTTGCAGAGGTTTAGCATGTCTGATGCTAAGGCAGTTAGCACACCATTGGCTAGTCATTTCAAACTGTCCAAAGATCAAAGCCCCAAGACTGAGGAGGAGAGAAAGTTCATGACGAATGTTCCATATGCCTCAGCAATTGGAAGTTTGATGTATGCCATGGTTAGCACGAGACCGGATATAGCCTATGCAGTGGGAGCTGTGAGCAGATTCATGTCAGATCCAGGCAAGCAACACTGGGAAGCAGTGAAGTGGATACTTAGATACTTGCGAGGTACTACTGACAGATGCTTATACTTCAGCAGGGGCGAGTTGAGGCTACAGGGATTTGTGGATGCAGACTTTGCTGGCGAGGTTGATCAGAGGAGGAGCACCACTGGTTATGTCTTTACAGTAGGTACTACTGCTGTTAGTTGGATTTCACAAATACAGAAGATTGTTGCTTTATCCACTACAGAGGCAGAGTATATAGCTGTGACAGAAGCTAGCAAAGAGATGATATGGTTACAGGGCTTGTTAACAGAGTTGGGATTCAGACAGACGAAGAATGTTTTGCACAGTGATAGTCAGAGCGCTATACATTTGACGAAAAATTTAGCATTTCATTCGAGGACTAAGCACATAGGACTTCGTTATCATTTCATCAGGACACTTTTGGATGATGGGAGTCTATTGCTTGAGAAGATCCAGGGAAGCAAGAATCCAGCTGACATGTTGACTAAGACAGTGACTACAAAGAAACTGGAGCTGTGTGCAGCTTCAGTTGGTCTTCTAGCTTGAGGACAGTGATGAGCACACCAGATTATAGATCAATCATTTGATAGAAGTTATTTACTCTTGGTTCAGTCTCCAAGTGGGAGATTGTTATATATTGTGGAGCCTGATGATGTGCGCAGAGGATTGTTGGCGCTACGCAGGGGCGGACGGGGGTCGAGCTATGGTGTATTTGACTTCTCAGAAATAGTGCGCATAAAAAAAATTTGGGTGTCTTTCGTGCGCAGAAAAAAAAATTTGGGTGTCTTTCGTATATTGACTTTTTTACCCTTAATAAGATGTCAGTATAAAAGGGCATCTCATATTTTTTATTAGGTTTCAGGGTTTTCATCTACGGTGTATTTGACTTCTCAGAAATAGTGGATTGATCTCTGGTGTGCATCCATACCAGCAAAGCAGACACCCCCACTTGGACCAACGGCTACCTGTTCTTGTCCCCTCCAACTTCAAAATAACTAAATCCACCGACCTCTCACAACTTTCCAGCTCAAACCCACCCTCTAAAACCATATGTGTGTGTGTGTGAAAATAATAATAATTAAAAAAAATTAAAGAAGAAAACCATCATCACCAAAAGAGAAGAAAATGAGACACCCAAATTTTTTGATGAGTAGCCCAATTGATATCTCAACCAAACATGGCTAGGAAAAGAAGAGCCATATTAAGGAGAGCATGGAACCTCCTACTGTCCCAACAATCCATCTCCAATATTGACCGGGTGAGGAGGCCATTCTTGATTAATTCATGAAGAAGGTCTGGAGGTTCAAGAAAGTGAGGCTGTTCAAACTCTCCAACTATATATGCCTTCCGATACTCCTCTCTTTCATTTCCACTGGAAGAATTTTTTTTTTTTTGAGAAAATGTAGACAAATCTATTTTAAAATATCAAAACAGACAATATCTGAATGAGGGTTACAGGAAAATAAGAAGAAAAAAGCATAGAAAGTGCAAGAGCGTGGTAGATGACATTGGTTGATAACAGAGTTGGTGATGATGCTTCTCCCTGTGGGTGTTCTTGGTCGAGAACGGGTCGATCTGATGATTAATTTATTCGGGCGAGGGAGGCTCAGTGGATGAGAGGTTCACCGAAAGGTTCTATGAGGAGATGATGTTGCAGAGACAAGGGTCTAGTGATGTAGGACAGATTTGAAAAGAAATCATTGCAGAATATTTGATTTCAAATCTGTTATCAGAATAAATTTTTATGAGAATTTATTTAAGAATTTAGGATTTTTAGGATCTTATGTTTTGTTTTATTAGATTTTAATCATTATCATTGTAATTGTGTCTTTACTATTTTTAATTGAGTCATAATTCACATTATGAATTTGTATTTGATGTTTGTGGCCTATATAATGAGTGTCACCATATTTTGCAATGCAACAACTTTTGATCAATTAATACAATTATCTTCTTTTTTTATTTTTTCTTCCTTGTGGATTCAAGAAGTTTATGAGATCTCAACGCTGGTTGGATCTTTATATCGTTTTCACACTGCATTATCTAGTTTGCAGTACAAAGAGAGTGGTGCATCAGTGGAAAGGTGTGTGGTTGAATGTCCTTAGCTAGCATTGGTTGATTGTCTTGATTGTTAATTATCTTCTTTTGGTTTTGCTTTTTTTTTTTTTTTTGGTGATGCATCTAAAATTATTACATCCCTCGGGATGTCACGAAAATCCTTGACAACCCTTGTCTGCAAATTGAGCAAAGCTATTATTACAAAGAATTCGGTCTATTTCAGAGAGTCCAATTACCATTAGCGGAATTGAGCTTTCCATCTAATGATGGTCATTTTAAAAGACTCCAAGCAATCTGCAGCTCATTCTAACACTTGTACATTTATTCATAGGAGAGCTAATACGCTAAGTCCATTTTACTGTCCGTTTTGAAGTCCTATATATATTGATATAAGTCAGATTATGCAAAGAGGATCATCAGAAAAGGTCCACCAAGTAAATTAGAAATCAAGGGTTGCGATCTCGAAATTGCACAAAATTTTACACGGAAAAAGATATTAAGGATATCTTCTTGTTTAGTTGTTATACAACTAATAATTCTTATTTTTCAAAAATTTATTTATTTAGGCCTTCAAATTAGCGATTTTACGATTTTTAGTAAGTTTTATATTTATGATATCTCAATCATAACAGATCGGAATTGATTTCTATCAATTCCTATGATCATTTAGGATCTCATAGAACAGAAAAATTAATTTATGAATTTTACTAGTTTTAGTAATTTTTTAATTTTATGCTATTAGTATAAATAATAGACTTGTAACCTAGGAGTTTTTCAGCTTTTATCAATAATATATCGAACTTTCTCTCTTTTGAGACTTTCTTACTCGTGGATTTAAGGATTCCTTATGGATTTAAGGAGCTTATGAGATCTCAACGCTTGTTGAATCCTTTTATCCATTTTTCGCTGCGTTATATACACTATGATAGCGTAGTATATATTGCGTTATCATAGAATGTACGAGGTTCTATCATAAGGTATGACGTAAAAAAATTTAACATTTTTTCAATATAAAAAAAAAGACATTGATTTATCACAGTATATACTTCAGTTCATCTAATTGAATGAACTTGAATGAGAGTGTGATTTTTTAAAAAAAAAGTTGGGGTAGACTGGAATTGGAGGTGGTGTACATGGACTGATGGACCCCAATGACCCAATCATGAGATTGGTTTCTAATGTATGACAGATTTGGAAAGAAATCATTGCAGAATATTTGATTTCAAATCTGTTATCAAAATAAAGTTTTATAAGATTTTATTTATGCATTTAGGATTTTTAGGATCTTATGTTTTATTTTATTAGATTTTAATAATTGTCATTGTAATTATGTCCTTACTATTTTTAGTAGAGTCATAATTCACATTATGAATATGTATTTCATGTTTGTGGCTTATATAATGAGTACCACCATATTTTGTAAGGAACAATTTTTGATTAATTAATAAAACTATCTCCCTTTGAAGTTTTTTCTTCCTTGTGGATTCAAGGAGTTATGTGATCTTGACATAAATCACTGTTTCACGCTGCGTTAGGTGGTATCAGAGCGAGGATTCGCCTGACTTCGATGACACATAGCCGTGCGGGAAACAACCATCCCATTGACGATGATTGTGGGGTGCAGGAGCTGTTTCGGCCATTTGTGGGAGGACCAACAGCCACTTCGGGAGGAGTTGCGTCAACAAACGCGACAGGCTCTTCGTGTGGTGAAGGCTAGCGTGAATCTCAACACCGACAACAGACACCTTGGAGTGACAGGATGCACGCCGAGGGATTTGCCCGAGGCCAACCTGTTGCATATAATGTTGTTTGACGACATTCTCATTATCTACCCGATTATGAGGATGATTCGGATGATGAAGGTGGTGAACTGTATGACTATCAGCCGAGAAAGCGGCACACGTACTACAACAACTATTTTTCAAAGGTGGACATTTCCTATTTCAACGGTGATTTGTCAATCGATAAGTTCCTTGATTGGATCTTAGAGACTGATAAATTCTTTGAGATAATAGAGGTGCGTGAAAAGGAGATGATCAGATTGGTGGTGCTTCAACTCACGAGTAGTGCCGCTAATTGGTGGGATCACCTTCAAAGGACCAGACAATGACAAGGAAGAACACATATTCGAACATGGAGGAGGATGAGACAACTTCTAATAGATCGCTTCCTTCCCCAGATTATGAACAATATTTGCTCCAATTGTACCATAATTTTCGTCAAGGTAATCATTCCGTATTCGACTATACTACTGAATTTTTAAAGTTTTCGGGTCGATATAACCTTGCAGAGGCTAAATATCGACAAGTGGCCCATTATCTTAGTGGGTTGAGGCCATTAGAACGAGATCATATTGCTTCATAAGAGATTTACGGCTTGACAAAAGCAATCTCGGTGGCCGTATAAGTGGAATCACAATTGGAGAGATCAAGAGTGCACATGGTGTCCAAAGGCTCTTCCATGATCGACCCGCTAGATGTTGCATTTGATCAAGATATGGTTGATAAATTGATGGAGAAGATCGAAGAAAGTCCACCAGAAAATCAGGAGAATCTAATGACCGACCCCCATGATCAACCTCTAGTTGAATCTGAAATTGAAGAGAACAGCTCAAATAAAGAAGTGGATGATGTTCTCTCCATTGAATCTAAAAACATTATTGAATGAGAACAAGAGAAGTCAGTTTCTTATTCTTTAGTCGTGACACCAAAGATAGAAAAGCCCCTACAAACATTCGTGTTGTAGACTATATGCCACATCAACATAAGCGTTTTGGATGTCATCATCGACAACAATAATGATGGGGACATTGCAACTACCACAATGGTCGATTTCATTGAGAAGGAATTTAAAATCAAGAAGATATATCTCCTCTTGCCTAAGGCTAAATACAAGGATGCATCAACTAAGATGGGGAAAATATCTTAATCTCTTCTATTGGTGTATTTGATTACATCAAATATCATCCTCCTGATCATTTAAGATCTTTTCTTCTTAAATTCGAGGACGAAGTTTTTTTTTAAGAAGATGAGACTAATGTAAGACAGATTTGGAAAGAAATCATTGCATAATATCTGATTTCAAATCTGTTATCAAAATAAATTCTTATGAGATTTTATTTAGACATTTAGGATTTTTAGGATCTTATGTTTTATTTTATTAGATTTTAATAATTGTCATTGTAATTATGTCTTAACTATTTTTAGTAGAGTTATAATTCACATTATGAAAATGTATCTCATGTTTGTGGCCTGTATAATGAGTGTCACCATATTTTGTAAGAAACAACTTTTGATTAATTAATAAAATTATCTCCCTTTGAGGTTTTTTCTTCCTTGTGGATTCAAGGATTCCTTGTGGATTCAATGAGTTATGGGATCTTGACGTAAATCAGATCCTTATATCCGTTTCATGCTATGTTTGTGTCATTTATAACATTTTGTAAGACCGCTAATACACTCAGTCTATTTTGCAGCCACGTCCGCATTCTCATACATATTGTATTATCACAGTGGGGTTCTATCATAGTGTATAGAGTAAAAAAAAATTATATTTTCAATGCAAAGAAATATAATATTGTATCTCAATGTGAACTGCACAAGGGACTACACATTATTTTCCTTTTTTGTGTAATTAATCCATGTCCCAGTCCTATCTGTGTGGGATATGATCCCATGGCTATTGATTTATGGAAATGTAACAGACAGTATTACATACAAAAAAATTGAGGATATGTGATGCAAACATCATAGCCACACATTATATGGACGGCCGAGATCAGATGGAACAGAAGAAGAGAAGACATATTGATCGTTTGGAAGCACCGTAACTTGAAACGGCCATAACTTTTAAACCGTATATCAAAATCGCTATCATAATATGTCCATGCGTTCTTATCGACGAGCCCTACAAAGTCGTTGCCATGCTATTTCACCAATTTTTGGAGCGTTCTAAGATCGTCTTGGAGGTCAAATCGACGGTTGAAAGTTATTTTTTCTATTTTTAGCAGTTTTGAGTTTGTTAGGATTTTATGCATTTGTTAGGATTTACTATATTTATATTTGAATTTCAAATATTAGTTTGAATTCGAATTTGAATATTAGTTAGGATTAAATGAAGATGTATTAGTTATTTTTATAGATGTATAAGTCAAATCGATGGATGTGATGCGGCATCCTAAAAGATTTGTTGTTCATAAGAAATCCATATTTGAAGTTCATGGTGACAGTTCGAGTGACGACGATCTGAATTCGATGGCGAATTCTCTCCAACCTGGAGAGGATGATGCAGACACCATAACCACATATTATATAGACGGTCGAGATCAGATGGAACAGAAGAAGAGAAGACAAATTGATCGTTTGGGAGCACTGTAATTTGAAACAGACAACTTTCAAACCGTTGATCAGAATCGCTATTATAATATGTCCACATGTTCGTATCGACGAGCCCTTCAGGAGTAGTGGCTCTGCCAATATACCAATTTTTGGAGCGTTCTGAGATCGTCTTGGAGGTCATATCGACAGTTGAAAGTTATTTTTTCTATTTTTAAGCAGTTTTGAGTTTGTTAGGATTTTATGCATTTGTTATGATTTACTATATTTAGATTTGAATTTTAAATATTAGTTTGAATTTGAATTTGAATATTAGTTAGGATTAAATGAAGATGTATTAGTTATTTTTATAGATTTAAATAATCTGTTAGGATCATAATTAGTTTAGATTGGAATAATCAGTTGAGATCCTAATATGTTAAGGATTCTCTTCTATAATATGTTATTGATTATTTTGAGTTTATTTATTTTCTCTATTGTATTTTGTTAGAAGGACTAACATTACATAGAATATCTAATTATCTGGTATTTCATCGGACGAAATCAACAGATCTTTGAAGCCCAACGTTACTGGTATTCTGTCTGAAGAATCAACAGCGTCGCTGGAGCCTGCGAATTCGTTCCTTAGATCAAATTAGCAGAAGAGCGTGATCTTCACGCTTCATCAATATGTTGACTAGAAATACATGACGCCATCTCATTGAAATATATAGATTTTTTGTGTTTATTAAATAGATGATCCAGTGATGCAAATATCATAGCCACATTATATGGACGGATGAGATTGGATGGACCAGAAAATAAAACGACATCTTAATCGTTTGGGAGCACCGTAACTTCAAATGGTCATAACTTTCAAATCGTATATCGGAATCGTTATTATAATATGTCTACACGTTCGTATTAACAAGCCCTACAGGAGCAGTCACTACACTTGTGCGCTAAATTTCAAAGCATTCTGAGATCATCTTGAAGGTCAAATCGACGGTTTAAAGTTATTTTTATTATTTTTGGCAGTTTTGAGTTTGTTAGGATTTTATTCCTTGTTTTAGGATCTATATTTAGATTTGAATTTCAAATATTGATTTGAATTCAAATTTGAATATTAGTTACGATTAAATAAAGATGTGTTTGTTATTTTTTAGATTTAGATAATCTGATCATAGTTTATATATTTAGATAATTAGTTGATATCCTAATTTGTTAAAGATTCTCTACTCTATAAATAGACTTATAAACTTGATTAATTAGTTATTGATTATTTGAGTTATTATTTTTCCTTTGTTTTTGTTATTCGCGGTAAATATCAACTATATAGAATTCCAATCGTCTGGTATTTCTGAAGAAATCAATAGATCATTGAAGTCCAACGCCCTGGTATTCTTCTTAAAGAATCAACAGCGCCGCTGCAGCCTACCGATTTCGTTCCTTTGATCGAATCTGTAGAATAGCGTATTCATATGCTACATCATCCAGACTCTAATTGTAGAGTCATTTTGGACCGATGGCCCTTTTATGAAATAAAATGTCAATGATTTTTACATATATACTCTTCTTATATTTAAATTTTATCAAAATATTCTTGTTAAAACCCTTTTGTGTAAAAATACTCATGTTATTATTCAATACCTCGTTTGAGTAGCGAAGTAGGGGAGGAATAGAGAGAAATATGGGAAAATAAGTCCAAAAATTTGTTTGTTTAATTTGTGTAGAGAATAATGGATATAGCTATGCCAAAATATATGAAAATAAACTAGTATTTATATTTCAATTCTCCCCTGAAATTGTATTATTTCATCTAATCCATTTCACTAGTATAAATGGACCCCACCATCAAATTAAAAGTCATCACCTCTTGCAAATCAGGGGGTTCAAATGTTAAATCGTTTTTTCACCTTTTATAAATCATTATCCACACCTTATTCAGATTTTTCAACGAGAATAACTAAAAACAGAACTAAACAAAAAATCGCTTATTCTAATAATATAGTAATTTATTCCTAAAATATTAATAAACCATACAATAGTTTGTGTCTCTATCCAAATGGCACATAATTTGTGAGTGAGTGCATCAATGCATTTGCGGTCATCTATCATTTTCATTTAGTGTGGTTAAGCATCTCCGTTTTTACATCATTAGATACTGCTGAGATGTCTAAAATGCCCTTTTTGCATCGAATAGCTTTCTTCAACCTCCCAAAATCTACTATTTTTTAGCCTCTCCATCTCTTTCAAACCTCTCTCTCTCTCTCTCTTTCACGTGTCCATCTCCCTTCTCTTTCAAACCCTTGATGAGGGCACCATTAACATACCTCACAAGGGGCCTTCGAGCATCTCTATTGGCAACTCTCATGAAGAACATAGTGATCTAGGGTTTCATGGGGGCATCTCTATTGGCAACTCTCATGAAGAACATAGCATCTCTATTGGCAACTCTCATGAAGAACATATTGACAGAGGTGGTTTTGAACAGAATGTGGTTTTGAACAGAACGGATTCAACGAGTAAAGGATATCATGAGTTTTTTTTTTTTTTTTTGGTGAAAGAAGATCTAGGTTGAAAGGGGATCTAGGATTTCACTATAGGGTTTTACACATGCATTTAAGTCAATGGCACATTCATCATTTTATGCGTCTAACTAACCAATTTAATCATGGTTTAACCATGGTCAAATATAATGTGTGATGAGGTATCAATGCACTCACTTAGCCCCCATTTATTTTGGGTACAGGCCCCTGGATAACCCCGTATAAGAATTTTGGTGTGTTTGTTTGCCCCGAATAACTCCTGATAAAGTATGCCAGAATAAACTGCTAAAGTGGTATATGGATTCCAATTAACTCCTAGAATTAAAGTTATCCTAAGTTATTCCAACCAAAGAATATGTGGGCCCACTGTTAAATCAACTGTCATCACCTCTTATAAATCATCTGTCAAATCAACTATCTTTATTTTTTTACCTTTTTAAATCTTTATCCATACTTTATTCACATTTTATCCAAACAACAAAACATTTATTCTTATGTTTACCAATGAGAATAATTCAAAACACAACCAAACACAAAATTACTTTATCCTTATTTATACTCACTTATGCCGGAATAAATGTATACCCTGTCATTGGGTATACCCTAGAACGGGGATAGGATTTATGACAGGATATACATTTATCCAAGCATAGTGAGTATAAATAAGGATAAAGTGATTTTGTGTTTGGTTATGTTTTAAATTATTCTCATTGGTAAACGTAAGAATAAATGTTTTATTGTTTGGATAAAATGTAAATAAAGTATGGATAAAAAATTATAAAAGGTGAAAAAATAATGATAGTTGATTTGACATGTGATTTATATGAGGTGATGACAGTTGATTTGACAGTGGGCTCACATATTCTTTATGTGGAATAACCTAGGATAACTTTAATTATAGGGTTTGCTTAGAATTCATATACAACTTTATACCAATTTATTCTGTATAAGATATTCCAGGATATACCAAGCAAACAAATGGGCTAAAACCCCTATTCTAGTCAATACTAGGTTATCTGGGGGCTTATTCCCGTTCCGGACAAGGGCTTAAAGAATAACAGAGGTATTTTTTCATAAAGTATTTTAAAAGAAATATTTTGATAAAATTTAAATATAACATAGATATATATGTGCAAAATTAATGATCACTTCTCATTTTTTTTTCCTTTTTCTTCCATGTCCCATGCTCGTTTGTAGATTTCCCAAACGCAACTGTCAAGAATCTCACGTGGCAAACAGAGGACATGCAAATGTGGACCCCTCCATTCCAGTGTTCCATGGGTGATGGGTGTATTGTAGTTCAATCTGCTTGGCTGACAAAACATACACAGTGAAGTGCAACTGTTCTTCGGGCAAAGCTATTCCCACTACCTAAGTTATCATTTCCCACTACCCAAAATTACGAAAATGCCATTATTATTTTTTTTGTCACCCTTTCCCACTACCCAGTTCGACAGCGTCCAGTCGAAGTGTTCTTCACCGGGACGACAGAGGTCTGTCGAACTGTCTGAATAAGTGTCGACAGAGGCCCAGTCGAAGTGTGTTTCATTAGGACAACAGAGATCCGTCGATTTGTCTGAGCAAGTGTCGACACGGATGTGTCGAACCCTTCAAAACAACACATTTCTTCTAAAAATCAATCACTTATACAATCATTTAAGTCCTTATGAAAAACAAAAAATGTTATTTAAGTTATTTAAGTCTTTTTGAAAATCATATATATATATATTTATTTATTTATTTATTTAAGTATAAGAAACAAAAATATCAAACAAATAGTTATTTGGATCAAATAAACAATAAACATTTCTTATAGACAAAAAACATTATTTTCTTTTCTAAACAAGTGGAGTCTTTTCTAAATAGACTCCATTTGTTTAGAAAAGAAAATAATGTTTTCTTCTATATGAAATGCCTACTGTTTATTTGGTTCAAATAACTCTTTGTTTGATATATTTATTTTTTATACTTAAATAAATATATATATGAATGATTTTCAAAAAGACTTAAATAACTTAAATGACATTTTATTTTTCATAAGAACTTAAATGATTGTATAAGTGATTGATTCTTAGAATAAAGTTGTTGTTTTGAAGGGTTCGACACATCCATGTCGATATTTGCTCAGACAGATCGACGGATTTCTGTCGTCCTAATGAAACATACTTCGACTGGGCCTCTGTCGACACTTATTCAGACAGTTCGACAGACCTTTGTCGTCCTGGTGAAGAACACTTCGACTGGACGCTGTCGAACTGGGTAGTGGGAAAGGGTGACAAAAAAATAAAAAAATAATGACATTTTCGTAATTTAGGGTAGTGGGGAAATTGAGTTGGGTAGTGGGTCTATCGGTGCCCCTGTTCTTCTCTCACCTGAAAAACATTCACATGAAAAAAAAAAGTTCTTTTTACTTGAAAATAAAAGTAATTTTAGGAGGGAAGTAATGCATTCAGATACAGTCACTTTTCTAACCAGAATTTCAATATGCACATTTTTTTTATTTTTTTTAAATCAGTGACATCATCTATTAAACTATATGTTTTTTATGAAAAATAAAAATATATAAATTTCAAAGAAATTATATGAATTTATTTATAAAAAAATGAAAGATTTATAAAAATATATATACCTTTTTAATGTTAATATATGATGATAACGAAATACACAACTAGAATTAGAATTAAAAAAATTATATTGTTTAACAATATTCTTTTTAAAATCCAACGTTGTCAAAATACAAATACCCCCGTTAAAATATAAAAACACTCCTAAAAAGTTAAAGTCAGTACATTGGTGTCGTTGTGGTTAACTTTTGTTAATAGTTTTTGCACAGTTAAGTTGGTACGAATGAAAAATATTTTAGTGGATGTATATATATATAGAGGAATGATACGGTGCGCGACGTGCGGTCGTGCGCGAACGACCACGGGCCGTCGATCACGGGTCCATCGCGGGTCCATCGCATCGGACGGTCGGGGGCGATTCATCTCGACCGTTGGATGCGATGGACCCGCGATCGGACGAACGACGTCGTTCCCGCACGACCGCACGTCCCGCATATTATCATCCGACTATATATATATATATATATATATATATATATATATATGTATATATTTTTAAAGGGTATTTTGATAAAAATAGATAACCGTAAAGTTCCCATAAAAAAACAAGAACAAAAAAGCTTGGAAAGGCTGAAGAAAGGCTGGGCAGACACATCCTGGGGCAGACAGTGATCTGTCATGCGCGTGAGGGATGGAATCTCAGATTAATGACTGAGAACAAAAAGGACAATCTGTTTTTGAGTGATTTGTTGGTTTCTCTACTCAACATGGAGTAAGGAATCTGGGAGTTGTTTCTTGCTTCTTCTCCATTGTTTTGTTTTGTGTGGAAGATTGCCATTTGCATGCTTTTGTTACTAAAATTAAAGTCATTGGTTGCAGGTTTCACTGCTCATGACAAGTGGGAACAAGTTAAGTGTCAGGTTTGAAATCATAGTTGTAGCTGTGTATATATATATACCATCAACAAGACTTTGTTCGTGTGAACGAAATTTATGTCTTCATGTGAACCTTAACACAGCATCTATTAATTGTAGAATGATTGGTTAGAAATATTAAACTTAGGCCTTGTTTGAGAACATGATTGGAAGATGATTCTATTTTTTAATTAAACAAAAGCTCAAACGTGTACCGAATAGGTTTTAGGAAGCAGATTTAATTAAAAATTAAAGTTACTTACAGTCTTTAGTACAAAAATGATACTTTTTAAAAAGCGTAGAAAATGTGTCTTTCATAAATCAAAGTCTATTTAAACCAAACATGAGAAATTGTTCAACTTGAGTGTTCATGTAATAGGCAAACTAATTCTAAAAATGTCTTGATCCATTGACCAAAAGTTTGGCCAATTTGATTACCCAGCCCAATCACAAAATATAAATCAGTTTATTACTATTTTTATATGAATACAATCTCTCTTGTAATTTATCCATATACCGGTTTGAATTAACAAATTAGTCAATATTATGTTTACTAGATCATTTTCCATTGTAAAATGACCTATGCATATCAAATATAATTGTTAAAATATCCACAAAAATCTTCTCAAAATTAAATCAACCACTTTTTAAAATTATACAAAAAAAAATCTCGTTTCACAATTTTGAAAACTAAAAAGACTAATTTATCTTTAAGTAATTTTTAAACTCTCTCTAATCATATTTAATTGAAAAAATGATATTAATATAAAAAATAATTTTTATTCGAGAGTGATTTTACATATTATTAAATTTTTTTAAATATGGTATAAAAAATGTTAAAATTTTCGTTCATAAACATACAAGATTTTTTAAATTTTTCCTAACTTTTAAAAAAAATTTTCAATTTTTTATTATTTATATTTTATAAATGCCTTGAATAAAGATTTTTTTTTGTATAATACTAAACATATATAAGTGCCCCAAAAGTCTTTACAAAAGTTTAGAATACCTATAAAATATTACTTTATAACGAAAGATATTAATTTTTTACAATTTAAATCTTAATGGTGTATTTAGATATACAAAAATAATAATAAACTTCATGCACAAATTAAATTTTTTATTATTTATTAAAAATTTTAATTGGGGGTGTTAAATAAGTAAATATATGTGATGATGTTTAAATAATATATAATATAGGGATAACATATTGATAGTCAATTTATTGTAATTTTTAAAAATGTGAAACCGTAATTTTTTAAATATAATTTTAAAAAGTGACTAATTTAAATATTTTTAATTTTTATATAATTTTTTCAGATATATTTTAAGATAAAAAAGTCTCCACACAGAACCCATGTGATAATTACTTTCACAAACAAACATAAAAAAGCTAAAACACACTGATAGGGGCCTGTAATTATGTCATATAATCCAAATAACTTTTATGAGTGAGAGAGAACTTTGTATAAACACATGTAAGACATCATCAACTCATCTCATCGATCCATGTCGCAGTCAATAAATAATGGAAAATGTTACACCCAGGTCGGTTTCCAGCCTAAAATCTAGTCTCCACGTCAGCTGGGCACTTTTTGGGTGGGTGACATGGCCGCCACGTAGACGGGACTCAACTCGTAAAACAAAATTTAGTTTGGCGGGAAATTTTGGGGTTCGTTTCGAAATTCAAAATTTAAAATATAAGTGATTTGATGGTTGCTTTTTTGGGATGTGATGGCGGCTGACACAACTATCGAGTGTTTTATGTTATCGATTCACGTATTTACGTCAGGTCTGATATGCTGGACTTATCAGCGCATATGCGTCGATAACTTTTCACGAAAATCGAGGCTCTCATTTTCTGTCACAAAAATCTCTCACACCTCTCACTCATCCTCACCTTTTCTCACAAAATCTCTCTCTCTCTCTCTCCCTCCCACCCTGTAAACTCTTTGTCTCCCTCAACCTCTCTCTCTCTCTCTCCGTCTTCCTGAATATCTCTCTTATTCGTTTGTTGGTGTCCGTTGGCACAGTCACACAGAAATCTCTCACACCTCTCACTCATCCTCACATTTTCTCACAAAATCTCTCTCTCCCTCCCACCTTGTATATTCTTCGTCTCCCTCAACCTCTCTCTCTCTCTCTCTCTCTCTCTCTCCATCTTCCTGAATCTCTCTCTTATTCGTTTGTTGGTGTTCGTTGGCACAGTCATCTGAGTCAAGCATGACATCCTTCTCTTCCACTCAAGTCCTGTGGGTTGTTTCTGACGATGGCGTCGCCTCTACCGGTCTATCTACTTTTTTGTTTTTGTAATTTTTAGATCGATAAAAAAAAATCATCATGCTAGGTTTATTTAGTTAGGAATTTTATTTTCACCTCTTGTTTTTCAGTTAAGAATATTTAAATATAAAAAAAATTCATCATGCCTCTACCACTCTTTTATTTAGTTAAAAAATTTTAATTCTGAAAAAAATCACCATGTATTTTCGTATTCAACGCTTTTTAGTTCAGTTATGAATTTTTAATTTAGAAAAAAAATCAGCATGCTAGGGTTATTTAATGTTAGTTTGTTCATAACATGCATATTTTTTGCTTCTCTAGAAGTACGTGTGTTTCATTTTTTTTCGTATTATTGTTATGTGCGACAATGGGAGCATATGCTTCTGGTTCAGCGCATATGCTCTGTTGAAAGAGCATATGCAATCATTATTTTTTACAATATTGTTATGCTTATGTTTATAGCATATACTTCTTTGGAAGAGCATATGTTGTTTTAATGTTTAATTTGAGTTGCACACATATATAAATTGATTTAATATTTGTAGTCATTATGTTTTTGGAGTCTCACTATACCTTTTATATCTTTGTTGAAAAGACGAATATACCTCGTTAGCTGTGCAGCGTTGAAAGTTGATATCATGAAGTCTGTGAAAAGATCACACAAAAACTTGGAGAGGGCGGTGGAGTAGAGGCCTGTGAGGGGAAATGATACTTCATTTATAGCGCCATTGCTTTAAATGTGTGTGTATAATTCAATTTTTGCCTCTGCTTTCATTATTTGAAATGTAAGAATTGTAATGAGATATATAAATGGTTTACTATAGCACATACCTTATTATAAATTTTCATATGATTGTCTTGTTTAGGCATTTAGAATGGTATGAGATCCTTAAAGTGGTATATGTTTTATCTATCAACGCATATACCTTATTATTATTATTATTATTTGTTGTATGACTCTTGCTCGACTATGTTATTGAATGTAGATATTGAATAAGGCATATGCGTTATTTATCGACGCACATAACTTGTATTCATGTTTTGTCTGCTTATCATGTTCGAATATGTTGTGGTATATCAGGCAATGCGACGTATGCTTTAATATCGACGCACATGACTTATCATCATTTTTGTGTAAGGGTCTGGTTCGACTATGTTGTGGTATGTACATCATTGATGAAACATATATTTTTATCAACATGAAAATATGGGAGAGGTCCATGTGGCCATGGGTATATCACTTCTTCATCATGTGATGCTAATTATTTATGGTGATAAGAAACGATTGGCTCGCAAAGGATGTATCTATTTCTCTATAAGGATAAGTGCACTTCAATTTTAGCATATGCCTTGTTTAACGAAGCATATACGCACTTGTAGGTAATCGATGGTTATTCAAGCACTATTTCTGAAGTATTGAAGCCCTCTATCCTAGCTAGGCCGATTCTATATGTGTATGCAATTTTTAACGTATATTCCCTTACATCCTTTTATCATTTCATTTGAAAAACATTCATAATTGTTTATATTCCTCTCTTAAATGTTATAGCAATATTTTAGTACGGGCATGGAAGGAGCCGAGAAGTTTTTCAAAGTCTTTGTGTGGTTGAGTGATGCAAGCAGAGATGATTTGGGGATGATTATATTTCCCCTTTTTTATTCAAAGCATTGGTTCTTACTGATACTGGATGGGGAGAAGAAGACATTGAAAGTGTACAATTCGCTGAGTGGAGAAATCTATGAATCGTGGGCGTTTGACCGATACTGAATCTACGATTCTAGTTGACTGGGATTCTCTAATGTAGCAGAGATGTTTTGCGCATCTTGTTTGAACAATTTCTTGTGTCTTTTTAATGTGGTGTAATTGTTTGTTTGAATACATTCTCCTATAGGTGTTTGATGTTGTTAAGTTGTGTTACAACACTTCCCTCTTTTTTTGGATGTTGTTGGTTTAAACAATTATCCATATTTAACAGAAGCATATGCCTACTTGTATAAATCATACATATAGTCTGTCTGTGAATGAATGTTAAGTTATGCTTTTTGAACACTTGATTTATCTGTTTGGATGTTGCTTGTGTTTCATTTCTAGTCCTCTAATCACATACATTCTTTATGATTGTTTTTCAATAGTCCAGTACTCTTAATACATGACAGGTAGCATATAAAGTTTTAAATAGGGTATATGTATAAATAAAGTAAGTATATATCAAATCAACCAAATTGTGGTTACTTAACATTTATTTCAAATCTAAATTATAAGACATTTGAAATGTTAATATATCATATCCAATTCTAAATAGTAAAACATTGTAACTATGAAGAATATTTACAAAATGCTTGACTATGATGCCATCCATCTCTCAAATTCTTATGCCATATAAGTCGATTGTGATGCGAACTGAGTATACTGCTGTGAACTTGGTGTTGGTGGTGCGCAATTTGCAAGTGTAACACGTCTAGGATGTTTCTCCTCTTGTTGCTTCGATTGTCAATTATTCTAATATCATATAGACAAAAAAAAGAGATTAATAAAACATGTAAAAGTTTATCGACGCATATACTACTTTAGAGTGGGTACATGCTGAGTATAGAGAATCATATACTTACATTTTTCTGTTTATTGATGTCAACTTCACACCATGAAACATTTCGCTTAGTTTTTGGGTGACCCTTCTGTAGATACCCCAATTTTGACCGTCCAGAGAGACAGAAATACTTCAAGTAACACACGGAAATATCCCACAAGTGGACACCAATAGAGAACCAAGGATTCGGTAAACCGGAAACCCTAACCCTAGCCTTGACCTAAACCATAAACCTAAACCAAAACCTAAACCCTAACCCTAAGCCAAAACCCCAAACCCTAGCCTTGACCCAAAACCAAAAACCCTAACCCTAGCCTTAACCTAAACCAAAACCTAAACCCTAACCCTAAGCCAAAACCCCAAACCCTAGCCTTGACTCAAAGCCAAAAACCCTAGCCTTGACCCTAAACCATAAAACTAAACCAAAACCTAAACCCTAACCCTAAGCCAAAAACCCCAAACCCTAGCCCAAACCCTAACCCTAAACCAAACCCTAGCCCGGACCTAAACCTAAACCTACCCTAAAACCGAAACCCTAAAAAACCCAAGTCCCTGGAAAGGGGCGGCTAGCCCTAACTAGCCGCCCCTTTCTGGGAGGCTAGTTTGCACTAGCCGCCCCCCCCCCCCAACCGCCCCCTGGCCGACTTTGGACCAGTCCCCTGATGGGACATAAAGCAGCAATAAATGCTGATCATTGCGGCGGGTCATGACCTTTAGCCGCCCTCTCTTGGTCGGATCAATCCAAGTAACCGACCCAAGCCACCGCTTGTCAGAGATGGGATGTTTGACAGGTCATGATGGCGGCGGCTACCAGGAAGTAGCCGCCCCATCCCGGGCGGCTAGTTAGCACTAGCCGCCCTTCACCTGATCTCTGACAGAAGAACCAGAGAATTAATGAGAGGTCCAATCGAAGCCACCCACTCCATTACCCCCGGGATATTTCCCTGCCTCTCTTTTACTATAAATAGAGGGGTCCCAAGCCCAAAAAGAAGAAAACTAAGTAATCCACAACATCAACAACCCACAAACCCACTTGTCCAACCTTCCCCCACTTGAAATCCCAAGAGAGAGAGAGAGAGAGAGCCCCTTTTGTGAGAGAAACACCCATTCCCTACATAAAATATCCTCTCATCCCACCCTCCATAAACCTAGGCTAAACCTAGCTTAGCCTCTGCCCAAGACCCCACCCTTTTCCTACCAAACCCCTGCCCAAATCCCCCCAAACCCTGGACGGCTAACCCTACCTAGCCGTCCCAATCCAGACGGCTCAAACCCACTAGCCGCCCCACACTTACACACCACCCACACTCCCTTTGTCCCAAGACTCCTTTAGTCAAGCCCCGGAAGCAGAATAAGATTACCAGTTTTTCACCTCTGTGTACGGTATATCCGTGTCTCAGAGCGGAGACCCCACAAACTCCCCACGTAGGCGATCAAATCCGACCCAAACCCTTTCCTGTTTTTAGAAAAAGCAGGTGGCGATCACAAACCCCCTTGAATCCTCTTGAGACGCTGTCGGGCGCCTCAACCAGGAACGACACCCTCACCCCTTCCGAGAAGACGATCCGACCGAGCCCGCCAGGGCACGCATCCGATCCGAACCCTCCGAAGAACCCCCACACACGCGGATTTTTCGACACCGACACCTTCGATTGCGCAATGAGAGGCTAGTGCTTGCTTTACTTTCACTATTTCTCTTCCTGTACTTCCTTTCCTTTGAACATGTAAAAATAATTGTCTTCAGATCACCTTTGGGAGTGAACTTTCTTCCTGTCTTAGTGACACCAAAACCATTGCAGAAAGCAAAAGCCTTATATTGAGAGTATGTTTCATCAATGGAGTCAAACTCCATGCCAACAATTAATTCTTCATCATTTGCTTCATAATATTTAATATCATCAGCTTTTTACATTGAGATTCATTGCTTCTTCATACTGAAATTCAGCATTCAGTCTCATGTATTCCAAGGTCCATCATTTCTGTAATGACCCGCATGTTTAATAGCGTATATGTGTCGATAAGCAAGTATGTACTCGAATATACATGAAATATATGCTTTCGTATTACATGTATACAATGGCCAATGAAAAGAGAGCACAAGCTTTTTGGTCTGTATTAATAGCACGTACATACTCTCCTGAACGACATATATGCAAATTAACAAGGCGTATATGTTTTCGATGAAAATATTCATTCATTACATAAAAAATATCAATAATTTTTTAAGGAAAACACATAACAGACAACGAGACAGATACCTTGTTTTTGACAGAAAAACGAATTGTCCCTTATCGGATTTGGTTGGTGTTGTCTGGAATTAGAAGATTCTCCAACTTTGTAGGAAAAAAAATCAGTGTAGCACAAAAAGAAATAAATCATTCATTGTTAGGTATTCAGTTGTTGGAGGAGATTGAGAGGAAAAAATTGTAGTTGGAAATGAAGGAGAGAGAATGAAATTTATTTGCTTTGACAGGGAAGAAAAAAGGAGAGGTAAAAAAGGGGGGAATCCAAAATTTTGGCGAGTTGTTTTGGGGGAAATATTTTGGGGTTTGTGAGAAAAAGTGGGGGGCTGACGTGGAAGAGGGGCTGACGTGAACGAGGGTGGCTGACGTGGAGACTGGATTTTAGGCTGGAAACGGATCTGGGTATAACAATACCCATAAATAATTGTCAAGGAGTTTCTACTGTGGTTAAAAAAGTAAAAAAAAATTTGACAGACTCTAACCCCCCGTTTGGATCACAGGTTAAGAGTATAAAAAAGATATAAGGGTGGAAAAATGAATAGAAAAAATAATTGTTTATTTGAAAAGTATAATTTGGTATTATTAAGCTAGTTTAAACGAATATAAAAGAGTTTAATAATTCTAAATAACTCATAGGATAAACTATACTCAATTTATCTATTCCTATTGATAAGTGGTCCATCATCACATTAAAAGAAAGGGAAAAATCCATATAACCCCTTGAAATCTTGCCTAAATCCAAATAACCCCCTGCAATCTTCATATATCCATATAACCCCCTATAATCATACCCAAAATCCATATAACCCCCTCCGTCTGCCTTCCGTCAGCCGAATTAACGACGAAATTAGAAAAAATCCATATAACCCCCCTGTAATCTGACCTAAATCCATAAAACCCCCTGCAATCTTCATATATCCATATAACCCCCTACAATCTTATATATCCATATAACCCCCTGTAATTTTGAAAAAATTTCATATAACCCATGTAATCTAGAAAAAATATTTTTAAAAATTCAAAAATAAAAAAATAATTTTTTTATTAATAATTGAGTAAATTTTTTTTATTTATTCCTTTTTCTATTCCTAATTTTTTAATTATAAATGATATGTGATTTTATTATCAGTATCCCGACACATTAATAATAGAGTAAATTAACATTTACATGCATTAACATCTTATAGATTGTAAATCTTTATTTTGTTGTATTTTATATTATTCTTATTGGGAAACGTAAAATTGATATTTTTGTTGTTTGATTCACCTTAGATAAAATAAGGATAAATGGTAGATAAGAGATTGATAAGAGTTTATGACTTTTTAAATGACAACTATATCCTTGCATAAATTATTTGTTTTTAGGAATAAGTATGAGAGATGTATGTATGATATGATAGATGTGACAGTTTTTAGAAAAAAAATATTTTTAAAAATTCAAAAATGCCAAGAGGAATTTTTTTTATTTTTTTATTTTATTTTTAAATTTTTAGAAATATTTTTTCCAAATACAGGGGGTTATATGGATTTTTTTTTTCAAAATTACAGGGGGTTATATGAATTTTTTTTAATTTCGCCGTTAACTCGATTGACGGAAGGCGGACGGAGGGGGTTATATGGATTTTGGATATGATTACAGGGGCTATATGGATACATAAAGATTGCAGGGGGTTATATGGATTTAGATAAGATTTAAGGGGATTATATGGATTTTTCCCTAAAAGAAAATATCTCATCATTAGAGTACTGCCACCGTGAACACCCCCGACGTTCATTTAATTAATGATTTAACAAATTAGTCATAATTAGAGTACTGCCATACCAGGGAATAGTTGTCACTGTCTAGATCATAGAGCACAATTCAGACTTTCAAATTTAAAAATCATGCTCTGTGAAAAAAAAAATTTCTGTCGTCCCATTACATTCCTTATATTTTATGAATAAAATAATATAAACAAATTAATAACTGTCAAACACAAACGTTGATTGATTGTTTAATCTAACAATGTAGTCAACTTGGTATTTTAGTCAAACTAACAGAACATGGTCCCCGTTTTCTTCACTGAATTCAGTGGCTTACATGAAAAGAAAACACTTTTTTTTACTCCTCCAGCTTTGATACTGAAACAAACTACAAATTAATAAATTACTACCAATTGACCACTTGTAAGAGACAAATTTTGAACTCCCTTTGGACTTTGTTCCACGTGCTAATGTGCTATGATCTATCATGTGGTGCGTGAGGAGACCTGTGATTAGAAGTTAAATCATACTTTTCTTTTAGTTAATCATTTTTATTTGAAATGTTGTGCATCTTTTGAAAACCTACAAAAAAAAAATTCGAAATCACATCAGAGCTCGGACTTTAATCCTGGAACAAATTCGAGAGAATCTAGTATAATATATGTAAAATACAAGAGTTAAGACAATGTTCAATCATTTCTATTCGAAGCGTTGTGCATCTTTTTAAAGCGTACAATAAGGTCTGAAACCAAATCAGAGCATAAAAAGAGAAACATAAATGCATTAATTACCGGGGATGATAAAGTCGGAGCAAACAGACAAAATAATCTATCAATTTAGACATAAGGTCAATCACATAAGATCTCTCATTATAAAAAATAAAAAATAAAATAATGAATTTATTCTCAAAATTTTATATATGTTTCAACCTAAGCATAAAAAAATCACATAGACCTTGTCATGAAACCTTAACGTTGCTTCAAAGGCTTCAAACGTCCCTTTCACATCTTCACAATTCACATATGGTTTGAGAAAATAATGAGTCATGACAAAGAGAACTCGTTCAAATCCGATTAAGGTAACATATGAGGAACCCCAAAATGCCTCTCCAACACAAAATACTGGTCCAGACGGAGGTTTGAACAATCTGGAAGAAGCATAACGAGGTCATTTTCAACTTTATGAGAGTGTACCAAGAAAACATGTGAGACATATTTCAGGGATGCATGAGAGATTGAGGACGTTATATCGTTAAGGCGAGGCCCGTGCACTTTCGAGATGGAAACCTCGAGATCACGGGATGATAGTTTGGGCACGGGTTTTCATTTTGTGAGTTAGATCACTCTTCTAACCCGCGATGAACGTTTATTTGTCCTTGTATTTCTTTGTTTTCTCAATTGTCCCCATTTAAATTTTATAATTAAGATTTTAAAATAAAATCAGATAGCAAACATTATTTTTCTTATAAAAAAATATTAAAATAAACTAATAAATGTATGTTTCGCATGTTCGAAGAAAGAATATCTAAACTGAAACACCTCTCGATCTCTATTTCCTGTTCCCTCCCTATCTCACGTGTCCCCTTCCATTTGTTTTTTTTAAGAAAACAAGTCGATAGTGTGCTAATTAAATAATAATAATAATACTGGTTTATGTTTTGCACTTTGGCTCTCAATGTTATTTTTTACTATCCTAAATAGAGACTTGATGTTATTTTTTTCTATAATTTATTAAAATACATATACTCAAATTAATTGAATAGTTTTATTTATAAAAAATATAAATTTTTTTTAAAAATATATGTCTTGTTATGGTGAGTGAATGAAGTTTTTTTTTTTGAAATAAAAATTGATATACATGCTACTTTTTAAATTGATATTTAAAAGTAGTACACATCCGAGAGGATGCGGCGATAAAAAAATGTTAAAAGATTTAAACGATTCTCTCCTGCCCCTCCAAAAGGCTCCTGAAACAGCATACCAACTACAACTAAACCATAACACAGATGGAATCCCTGAACATCCTAACTAAGAATGCACCAATGCAGAAACAACCCCATGATGACACCAAGGCCCTCGCCGTTTCCCAAATACCCACCATCGAGACGCTAGAAGTTAACAAGATAAACAAAACTATATTTGAGACTGTAAAAAAATTAAATGTAATAGTTATTCATTTTTTAATGAATCCATTTCATTTGTCATAAATAAATGTATTTCTTATATATTATATTTATTAGAAAAAATATCAAAAAAATTCTTCTAAAAATAAGAAATACCCAAACGGCTATTTTTAAGAATTCTACCGAATATATCTCATTTAACCAACTCATAACCTAAAATGACACAAATGACATTGTCTATATAATTTTTAAAATTTCTTTCACCATATTTAAAACTTTTAACACCATCATCTAATTGAAAAATAATATCAATATAAGAAATATCTTAGATTGTCAACACAGATGTCCCTGATAAGAAATATCTTAGATAAGAAATATCAATATAAGAAATATCAATTCGATATAAAAATGCTAATATTGTCAAAATTGTCATTCTTAAATTTTTTTTTTATTTTTTTTGGAATTTATATATCTTATAAATATCTTAGATAACGATTTTTTTTTGTATTTTATTAATCACTAAGTGCCCATAAAAAGTTTTAAAATATAAAAAAATATTTTATTTGAAAAATTTCTTTTTATTACCATGTAACTCTAAATGGTGTATTTAGATATACAAAATAATAATAAACTTCATGCATATATAAAAAAATATTTTATTATTTATTCCCGTTCTTTAATTTAGGTGTTAAAGAATTAAATATGTTTGATGATGTTTAAATAGTAGATAACATAAAGGTAATTAAATCATTTTACTTTCTAAAATTATGGAAAAAAGAAGACTTTTTTAGATAGAATTTTTAAAAATAGTTGATTTGGGTATTTCTAATACTTAGATGATTTTTTTGGTATTTTACTTTAAAAAAATTATAAAAATTAACTAGGGCTCTTTGTGGTCACTCGCAAATTATTTTTATGTCTATGCAATTTTTTTTAAAAATTTTTAGTTCTTGAGGTGATGAAAAATTATCTTTAAGTCTGTAGAACCGAATGTATTTACTTGTTGATGTGTTCATCATAAATACCGAAAATATCTATCAACTTATTTTTTTAATATATTGTTAATATTTTTTAATACATTGTTTTAACGACGAGAGACATTTGGGTATTTTTGACCGATGGACTATCAAGTATCAACTTTCCAGTAACATAAAAATAAAATTTTCACCGCTTCAGATAGATATATGAAAAAAAACTTTAAAATTTTCAATCACCTACAATCAATTCATCACGTGGACCCTAATTAATTTTCCCCGAAAAATTTCATATAAAGCTTACTAAATTTATAAATAAAATTCAATTATTATACGAGAATGCAAACGGTAATGATAACGGGTCTTTACCTTATATATAATACGTGTGGTTGATTTATAGTAACGTATATATCGGATCCGTGTCGGAAGCAAAAGTGGTCTCGCCCGTGACAGGTGAGAGACACAGTAGTGAAACCGACACCTCACGTAATCCCCATTTTGTCCTCACTCGCCATCCCCACTTTATCACATCAAAAATCAAATCAACCATCTCTTCATTGACTCCACCCTCCCCTTCTGTCCCCCCTCTCAGTCCCCTCCAATAGTCCACCCACTGCGTCCATTTCAGATAACTCCACGGGAGCCACATAAGCACGGACCCATATACGGACGCCTAATTGACCCCCCAACCCTCCGTACGAGATTTGGTGGTGGCGGACGCAAGTGCAGCAGAGACGGAGGACCCATCACTGTCTTTTTCGTCGGTCTCTCAAAAATGGCTTCTTTTTTCAATATTTTGGGACGAACACGAGACACGGTTTTCTAGGGTTTCAATTCTTTCGATGACCCTCTGATCGATCTTTGCGTGACGGGGCCGACGAATCTTCCCTTGGAGAGCCCCCCGTCCCCTCCATTTCGAGGTCCCTCTTTTATCGGGGTTTGAGCGAGTCACAGAGAGAGAGAGAGAGAGACGTTAGGGTTCTGGGTTTTGGATTTTGGGTGTTGTGAAACTGCATTGCCTTCACGAACGTTCTGTAGTCGATGTAGAGGAGTCGCATTGAAGGGAAAAGCTTCAGATTTGTGTGTTTTGTTGTTATAGTGAGAGAGATGAATGAGAGGTCATCGACGTCGACGGCACTGGCCGTGCCGGACAAGCGGACGACACAGAGGCCCGGCGGGTGCGTCGGGATCTTCTTCCAGCTCCTCGACTGGAACCGGAGACTAGCCAAGAAGAAGCTCTTCTCAAAGAAGCTCCTCCCACCAGGTATCGACCGATTTGGGTCTTCTCTTTTTCGTCGATGTTTCGTTTTGAAAAGCTTCAAATGTAGTGTCTTTTCTTCCTTTTCAGTTCGATCGAAATGGGTCTCGAAGAAGTTCGGGGGAGACGAGAAGCGGCCGAAGCTCCTTCTGGTTCGTTTCATTGATTACCCAATCGGTTATTTGTTGATAAATGTGGAAACTTTCATTGTATTGTTTATTCAATCATGTCTTTGAACAAAACTATAGATTGCCGACGAAAACCGTGGAGGTTTCCCCAATCCAAAGAAGGTGGAGACCGGTGCCGCCGATTCGGCAAATGGGTTCAGGTCCCCTGGCTTGGTGGCCAGGCTTATGGGCCTCGAATCCATGCCGGTCGTCCGACGTGAGAAATCTCGGAAACCGGTTTCAGAGTCCCCATGTGGGAATGAAAAGAAAGAAGAACCTTTGGAGGGTGAGGGGGATGTGTGTATTGAGAAGGTCCGGCATCAGAGGCCGCAGAAACTGCAGAAGACGGGGTTGTTTGAGAGGCAAGCGGTTGCGAAGCTTAGCACAGATGCGTCGCAGTTCCGGGACATGTTGATGCGATCGAAGAGACAGCAACAGCAGCAGAAGCATAACAGATTGGCTTCACCAGTTAAAGTCCGAGAGTTTTCTCTGGTAGGAGCGCTGCGCGGTTGATGGAGGCCGCGACCAGGATATTGGAACCAGGGTTGCAGGCCACGAACCGGGCGAAATCCGCCCTCCCATATGTGGCTTCACATCCTCCTCCACAGTCGTTCGATCCGTTGGACACTATAGAAAGTGAAAAGGTGACCATCATTGATGGGGGCGAGTGTGTGTCGTTCGAGCAAATGAATCAGGAGACTTCTTCCTGCAGAAGTTGTGGGTCTTTGTTGAATGTGTCGGATTTAGGCTCAGATGTGGAAGACATGGTTCTGGAGAACTCATCTTCCGCGTCAGGCATGAGTAATGGTTCTTCTTCATCGAAATTGATGGAGAGGGATGTAGAGAATACAAAGTCAGTAGTTTTGAGAAATCAGCATAGACCAGAATCTGTTGCGGTTCAGTCTAAGGTGAGCATGCAGAGCAAAAGCAATGATGTTGGGATTGCGAGGGAGTCCCATGATATGCGACTTCGGAATGAGCAGCAGAATCCATCCCAATTGAGGGGGCAATGCAGCCCCTTAGTGCCGGAGGGAATGACATTAGGTGCCACTGTCAGGCAGACTAATGTCAGGCGGAATCAGTCTCATTTGATGAAGGATGGCACAAGTCCTGGATCAAAATTATGTCATGGGAAACACAGAAGAGATTCTTCATCTGAGAGTTCAAAAGATTTTGTCACCTTGAAGAGGAACGCTATCGATTTCATGGGTCGAGGCTATCCAGCAGAGCGCCTGATGACTGTAGAAATGATTCAGGTAGGTCTGCGTTGGATAGGACAGATGATTCCTCTGCAAAGGCAAAAGTGATGACTCGCAAGAGAAGACCAGTCTATGGCCCTCAACTTGAAACTTCGCGTCCATCAAACACCAGTTCCACAAGGCAAAGAAGTTGTAGAAGAGAGACAAGTAATGGGAAGGGAGCTGGTCCCAGTGTGCACACCATGAGCCAAAACCATGTTAAAAATAGTGAGTCACGGAAACGGGTGGAAAACAATACAGCTAGTGGAAGAAAGGAGGAGGCCTTCATGTTTACTTCCCCAATGAGACGCGGAACAGTGGAGAGGAGAAGGGGCCAAAGTGAAGCTGTAAATGGCTTAAAAAACAAACCATTATTGGATGCTAAGAGTAAAACATTGTCTGCTCCAAAGGCATCAGCACATGGACAAGATACTATCGGTGCCCTTTTGGAAAGGAAAATAAGAGAACTATCTTGTTCGGAGTCTGGTGGGTTGGCTACAGGTGATGCTTTGGCTGTAAGATCTACTGCTGCCATTCTACAAGAACTGATATCTGCCTTAACTGCGGAAAGGCCTGAAGCTGAGGAGGACAGTGGCCATGACAATGGTTATGACTGCCAAACTGGGTTCAGCATGAATGATAATCCATGTTATGAGAGTCTGGATATGTCGTATCCCCAAATGCTCAATGTTAGCAGAAAATCTCAGGTCAGTCCCTTCCCATAGTTTTAATTATTTGATTTACTGATTTTCTTCGACCAATTATTGCAAGGTCATGACAACCACTTGTTGCAATAATTACAACTGGACAGGTTTATCATACAAATTGGATCTTCTTCGTGTTATAGATGATTTCGATACTATCTCGTTTGGTTAGTAAAATTAAGGTGCAACAGTTTTTTTTATCCACTTTGTTTCCGCGCGTCAGTTTCAAAGATCAGGGCTGTCAAACATAACAATATTCAGACCACAACCAATAAATTTCCATTTCCAAACCCAAATGAATCTATTATAAAATGACAATATCCAAACCCATTCTGTAACTATTGTGACACGGGATTCAGATCGGTTTTTATAAGTTTTGGTCATGTTTAAGATATGTTTTTAAATGAAAAGATTCAGTTAAACACAGAATCAAATGTCCTGCATGCAAATCCTTGCTTATTATTGCTCACATGTACAAATGCAAGTTGTGACAAAACTGCTCAAGTTTTTACAAGCTAAATTTCCACAAACATGTTCACCAAATTACTAAGATTCATTAAAAAGAAGACACCAAATCCACAAAACCCAGAAAAAGTTCATCAAACTCAGATATTGAAATCCACATTAATTCAGAAATAAAAAGAACACATAAAAGTATTCTATGTTCAGATCTATAGCTTTTCAGATAACAACTGTTATTGTTAGTGATCAAATTAAAGTCACAACATTGTTATTTCAATTCCTTTTTTTTTTTGGGTGGGTGGGGTGCATGTGATGGATGATTGGGGATGGTCTCTATGCACTGACCTTCACAAATGGAGCTGTTGGAGGCATGGTTAGAAGCATTCATTTGATCCAGTATTCGATGAGTTCATTATTAGGAAATCATATAATTTGATATAGTGTTATTAATTATAGTGAAATGATAATGTGTGGTCCGTGCGAACCACATATTAAAGGGGTATATGCGTCAGTAAAGAAAGCATATATCTCATTAAGCTATATGTTTTTTTTTACCAACGGATATACCACCTTTAAATGATGTATATACGCAGTTTGCACTGACCGCACCATATCACTACTCATTATTTATATGCCTTCATAATTAGTGTGCTATGGCTGACTGGGTAAAGTTCTGGGTTGGAGTCGTGAAAGCAGTCACTTTATGTTAAATTTACTGGGTTGGAGTCCTGAAAGCAGTCACTTTATGTTAAAAAAGTCATGGCTAGAACTGTATCCAGTCTCTTCCAACCCAACACCCTTCTATATTTGTTAAAAAGATATGTACCTTGTTTCTCCATTCTTGAATTCACAGCCATTTCCTTTTGCTTTCGGAATTTATCAATTTTCTTATATTCCTTTGAAGTAGGAAATTCAAGGAGCATAGTCAATATTCACCCAACAGGAAGAATATTTTTTTTTTGCTAATATAGATTGGTTTATGCCTTCAGGAAGGGACAAAAATGGACACTTTTGTTGAGCTTCCACATGCAAAAGAGCCTGATCAGCCTAGCCCTGTATCCATTCTTGAAGCTTCTTTCTCAAATGAAAGTAGTTTGTCTGGGAGTTTGAACAGCAGCTCAGGTGCATAATCTGCAACTTGTTTGCCCAAACGTTCTTTATGTTGCATGCCTACATATTTAAATAAAAAAAATCATCATTTAATTTATACATTCTCGTTGTAGCATTTTTTTGGATGGTTATATTTTGAAAGTGGAAACTAGTTATTGAGAGTATCAGAAAAATATGAAGATAGCATTTGAATCACCTTATTTTAATGCAAGAATGGGTATATCTCCTTCTGAGGGATCTTTATTTGTTGAGTGACCTTTATATGTGAGAGTGTGGTGTCTGGAATCGCCATTTTTTTTTTTCCGGCCCCTTGTTTTAACTTTCTGTGATTTCTGTTACATATAATTTGGACACAATCTTCATTACAAAAAAATAAAAACAAAATAAAAAAACCAATTGAATCAGGGTTGACAAAGATCAGACAGATGTTTAGCAACCCATTTAATCTTGGCCTGTCTGGGACACTTCTTATCTTCACACATATTAGAAAGAAAAAAAAACCCTGTCATTTCAACACATTTTATTTCGTCATTAATTTGAAGAACAACTTTCTTCAGAAGGACGGGTAGAGTTCAGGAGGCCTTTTTTTCAAAAATAGAACTTGAAGATTGCTGTTTTCCATAGTGTACCTTGATATATAAATTTCAACCATATTTCGGAGGCATTTGCCTGAAATCATTTACATAAATGGCAAGAGTTATTTTATGCATCATGATTCACAGATACTGATGTTAGTTAAAGTTTAAAATTCTGCTTTATTGTTACACCATTGAGAAGGAATCTTTTATTAATCTATATGCTCATGATTCTAGGACTTGATCTCCAACTTGGATTCACAGAGCGCTTATGTCACATATCACAACCATATGAACTTGATGCAGAGCTTTTGGATTGTGCAATCTCCACAAAAATTAGTAGGGTTGGACTGGAAAATGTAAATGTTCTTGATGATGCCCCAAGACCGAAATTTCTGCAGCCTCTGAAGTTGAACCTGAAGGAAACGAACTCAGTTATGTTGGGAAGGTCGTTGCAAACGCAGAATTGTTGTTTGACAACATTTCTCAGTGTGACCCCGATCGTAGGGAATACTTTCTCATAGACCCAAGTCTCCTGGACGCATTAGAAGCCCTTGTTGATTCTTCATGGATCTATCCCAATAGTGGTTTGCATCTGACAGAGGCCAAGAATGGGGACAAGCTCAGAAGGTTTTTATTTGATTGCATGATAGATTATTTGGACATGAAGTACAGCCATTGTTGCAATTCTGGATATAAAGCTTGGGCCAGGCTGCCATTGTTTTTCAATAGAGAGGGTCTCCCAGGAGAGGTTTTTGAAGAGATCAGAAAATGGAGGGAGATGTCCATTAGATTTCTGGATGAGATACTTGAGTGGGAAATGAGTCACTCTACAGGAAAATGGACAGGTTTTGAAACTGAGGCATTTGAAGCAGGATCAGTAATCGAGAGGGACATACTTCACACATTGGTTGATGAGATGGTTGTAGATCTTTGGCAACAGTAAACAACCTATCCCTTGGTATTTCTTCGCATAGAGATGCTGATTGGTCATTTTCTTCTTTCGCCTTCTATGGAATTCAAAACCTTAGCTGCCATACTGTAATTATTGAATTATCGTCAAATGTGATTTTGTACAAAGAATGCAATTGCAGTGAATGTAGCATGTGAGTCTCATTATGAACGACGGGTGAAGAAGGTTGAATTTTGTTGAAGACTTGTTGTGCTTGCTTGTTTCGCATTCATTAAGATTTGAAGATGCAGGGAAATTCTTTCTAAATCGATTGGTTTACCAATCATCTTTGAACATGTTGGTAGAGATATCTCTTTTTCATCGAAAGGTTCTATGTCTTGAGTCTTTCTTCTGTTGGTAGAAGATTTAACATCAAATACCCTTAGATTGTGAGGGGAGCAGCAAAGCTCTTGTTAAATCCATTTGTTGTAAAAGAGTTGTTCTAGAACTACATTAGTGCAGTTTTTTTTACCCAGAAGAAAGAGTTAATAAGCTAAACTATGGCCCCAATGTTTGCCAATTGAATTCCACCCTTTGTTGCACAGTTCTCCATTTGAAACTCAGACACCCTTTCATGTGAGCCATTTTTCTGAAGTTAAATTATCTTAATATTCAAAAAAGTTTGGCGATTGAATACCTCCCATACTTATCGACTTATATCCGAGTATTCATTTAATTTTAATAATTTATCACATTCTTCATAATTTAACAAACTAGTCTTAATTGAGGTCTTCGCCTTGATGTCTAACATAAAAAGTTTTTATGTCTATCCTTGTATGATCAGAATACATCTAGAATACAGTTTTTATTAACACAATCATTTTCAAATATTCTGAATATGGATTGAGAATTATGATAAAAAGTGCCTCATATGTGTGACTCCAATCACCTAATTCAATGAAAAGTTTTGTTTTGGCAGATGCTTCAATTTCTCCTACTGAATTTTAACAAGAACCATGTTAAATTATTGTAGAATTGCAATGAATTGTTTCTTTAATGGACCTATCGTTTTCTTATCACATTTAGGTTCGTCTCCACGGATTTAACTATGATGATGTGATAAGATTGTTGGGTCACCAATTAGAGATGATTTCCCAAACATCTAATCAACACCAATAATTTTGATTAGGGTGATGCTACGCTCGGTTTTTTTTACAGTCCAAAATATAGTTTATATACTTTGTTAGAAATTCAATGGAGCATATACCTCGTTAGACGATGTATATATGTCATTAATTTTTTTTTACATTTACTAAAAATGAGTTTATTCAATTCGAAATGAAGCGATATACATTTTTTTATTAAAATAAATATCTCATTAGATGATGTTTAATATTAAATTTTTTTTTTAAAATTTTTAAGTCCTCATAAACCATATGATTTAGTGATCTATCCCTCACTTCTTGGTATTTTGGTTTTAGTCCCCAGATTTATAGGATATGTTCATTTTTAGTCCCTCGGAGGACGTATCCCTAAATTATTTTGTTTTATTTTTAGTCTCTGGGAGGGATTAAAAATGAACATATCCTATAAATTTGGGGACTAAACCAAAATATGAAGAAGTGAGTGATCGATTACTAAATCCTATGGTTTATAGGGACTTAAAAATAAAAAACCCTTAAAAAAATGAAAACAGGTTTGAGCTTTGATTGGTAAAATTGATTGAGTCTAACATTTTCTTTCTGATTAAGGGTGATATGATTTGTTTAGTTCAATTTTTTGTCAAACCGAACCAAATTATAATTACACCCGATCAAAATCTAAACTGAATTGAATCGAATTTGTAAATTAGGTTTTTGAATTTGTAAATTAGGTTTTTTTTTGTTTTAATGGAATATATAAATTCAAATAACATATCATCAAAAATAAATATTAATCTATTGGTCACATAGATTTTTAAATCGACCCATAACCAACCAGACTGAAATAAATATTAATCCAAACCCAAAAATAAATGGTTTCGATCGACCCGGATTTGGTTTAACAAATCACATTGTAGCCCTAATTTTGATTTACTTTGATGAGCATTGCATCCATCATTGATGCTTTCATGGAAATTATAAAACACAAGAACAAACAAGCGTATTTTAAGAAGTTCTGTGGATTGAAAGGTCAGACACATTAAAGAGAACTTACCTAACCTGTTTTGTCCAAAAAAATGTAATATGTCTTTTCTTTTCTTTTTTGTTTGGGGAAAATCAGTGCCACTAAAGATTTGAATATTTGACCTCCTTATTGAATAGGGAGGTGCTAACAGTATAAACCCAGACTCAATTTGCAATATTATGTCTATTTTACACATAAAATCTAAAATTCAACCTTTGAAATCTAACAACCATTTTAATTTTTTGTAAGATTCAAAAGTCATATATATTTTCTATCTTATTGTTTGAAAATTGTCGTGGTAGTTCCAATAGATAAATTTATTTTTCTTTCTAAAGAAAAACACTATATCATCTCTCAAAAAAATTTCTAATGTACCCCCTTAGATTTTCTGCTCTCACATAATTTCTTGTTTCGGAGATTCAAAAGTAGACAAAAGTTTTTTTTTTTTTATATATAAGATTTTGAATGATACACCCAACCTCACTTTTAATCTTATCTTAGCTCGTAATTTTGGTTAAAAATAGGACTGAGTGCATATATCTTTATTCAAAATCATTCCATTTTGAATCTTTTAACTTATCAAATCACACACCTGTCAACTCACTCAACCCCAAAACAAGGATTAGGACAAAAGACATCCTATAATTGTATAGTTAAATTCCTCTAGTGGAAAATACTAAAACCATGTTTCATTTAGATGAATAAGATGAGACCAATTTTGATGGCATGATATTGATTAATGCCCACATGTTCTGCCCTGAATTAACTATGCTAATATTCTCCCTCGGAGGACTATAAACTCTAGACCCAGACCAATTGCTTAATAAAACTCCAAAAACTATAACCAAATGTCCAATCTTTGTTCTCTTTGTCAAAGTGTTTGGTTTGACTCTGGTTTGTTGTACATTGAACTTAAGCTATTGCATCCAAGTATATACAATTTCTCCAAAGTTTTCAAGATTACTTTATCCAGGACCTTTTTAAGATTAATTATACAAGCGCCTCATCTCAAAATTAAAACTAGTTAACATCCCCCCCCCCCCCTCACCAAATCCAAATTTGTGACTTCAAAACCCCCTCTTCGGTTCGTTGATAACTTATTATGACATAAAATAATTATAATGTTCGTTCGGTTATTGTTCATTTTTTTGTTTAGATAATTTTATCTCTTGTGTTTGTCTTGTTAAAATATAGTTATATAATTATACTATAGTATGAATAAACAGAAATAAATTTATATTTTTGTAGATATAACTATTACGATTTATTATAGTATATTTATGCTGAACAAACATGGTTTTCAGTTTTTAATTTTTTTTTCCATTCTCTTTTTTATTCACCAACAAATGGGGGTTTAAAGAAAACATAATTAAATCTACGTTTGCTCACGTAGTTTTTTTTAACTTATCTCACGGTGTCCTAATTATATTCTTAATTCCAAAATAGTGGCATTATTATATTCCCCAACATTCTAGATTGTAGCCTAGATATCTATGATTTCCTTAATCACAAGTAATGCAAAAGAGAATCGATTCACATGACTTTAAGCCAAATCCATCCATTATTATTATAATCTGAAGCAGTCAAGCAGGTAATGTGAATTGGAATACATGGGTTTACCACTTGATATGTATACAATTAATATAAATAAAGGTCATGTCTACATTACTTCAAATTTTAAACATGATTTGGAACATATCCAGCAAAGAAAGATATTCAAGTCATTAATTATTAATTTTTAAGAAAACATAGTTCCTAGACTTCCAAAAACATTGATTATTCATAGAAAACAAAAATGGTTTGTGTACTGGATGAGATTATCTTATGTTGTAAAATATTTTTTATATTTAATAATGTTTCATCAAGGAAGGTTTCCTTCAAGAGCACAACTTGGTGGGACATAATGGAGATTCAGAGGATCAATGGATGGGAAAATGTTAGTAACTTTCAATCAACAACAGAAGAGAACATGATTAAGACCTAATTAGTTTTTTTTTTAAAAAAAAATTGAAGTCATGGCAGACACCATCAGTTTCGCAACAAAATAAAGGTTGCAATTCAAATAATTTTTTTTTAGAGCTTCACATAGTCCATTAAAAGATAAATTAATAATTAATTAATTAATTAAGACAATCGATTTGTACGAATTGCAGGTTATTCCTTAATCCCTCGATGACCAGGACTTCATTGAATGTTTAATGATCATAAGTACACTTAAATATGACCCACTTGGGCACATGTATTCTCCATACATTAAGGGAAAACCCATGTGATCATTTCCTTAACAATTCATTACATCCTTTAAGAATATGGTTCTCTTCTAACTTCACATATTGTTTTTAAAATGGAAAAAAAAGGGTTGGTCTAGCAAACAAAGAC
Source organism: Acorus calamus (assembly GCA_030737845.1). Taxonomy (NCBI): domain Eukaryota; kingdom Viridiplantae; phylum Streptophyta; class Magnoliopsida; order Acorales; family Acoraceae; genus Acorus; species Acorus calamus. The sequence continues at coordinate 17,717,056 of CM060858.1, read as the reverse complement.
TCTATTTCATAGGTCCAACAACAATGGAATCTAAGTACACGTTGGGGGAAATAGACTCATTTTAAAAGAGCCAAGTTGGTCCTTTGATAGTCCATTAGGGGTTATATCATTAATTTCTACTATGACAAGCTTAGGAGACCTTGGACTACCCTTCATTTTTTTTTCCAACTCATAGAAACCATGTGACTGGCTAAATCCATAGTCCCACACAACCTAGATTGAGGACTTTTGAGGGACTTCAATGGGTCCCATGCATGTAAACCCTTCAAAAGCTTATCTAATCTAGGCTCAACCCTCCATGTATTTTTATTATATGCAGCATTTTTTATAGTCTTCAAATATTTTGATTTTGTTGAAAATATATATTTGAAACACATTTTTCGTATAATGAAATATATATTTTAATAAATATTATATATCTCTTACAAAAAAAAAATTCCGCATACATCATCTGATGAATCATATATTAGCTTATAAAAAATATAACTACAAATGAAATTATATATAAGATTATGTGTAACAACAAGCAAGCTATTCTAAGGCTACGTTTGGTTGCACGATTGCAAAACTGATTTTAGACAAAATGTGGGTTTAAACCTGATTTAGGGTCCGTTTGGTTGCACGATTTTGGACGATTCCGTTTTTTAAAAAGTTAAAATCTCAAAATCGTGCAGCCAAACAGGGTGGATTCCGGCGGAATCAAAAGCTGGATTCATTTTAATTTTTCTCTCAAAATCCATGTTTTAAAAAACTCAAAAACTGTTATTTTTAGTCGGAATTGATTTTTTTAATTGAAAAGTAACTTTCTCTACCAAACATTAAACTCTTTTTAAATATTGATTCCTAAATTAAAAAAAACATAAAAAAAAGTCAAGGTCTAAAATCATCTTAAAAAACAGTTTTATTCTAAAAGCTACTTTTCAATCTGTGTTTCCAAACGGAGCCTATAGGAAACTGACTCTTCACAGCTAGCTAACTTTTGGAAAACTCAGATTTTGAATTTTTTTTTTATAAAAATATGTATGTGATTTTTTGTCTCAATTTTTCTATTTATAAACGGGTTTAGAAAAATCATATTTCAATCAAAATAATTTTTAATTAGATATCATGTCATTTCTGTACGGACACAAACTCCACTAAGAAACTCATGATTGTTTCAAATGATCATCTGTCCAAGCCAATAATTTCATTCAGTCTCGACCATTTCATCATCATCATCATCAGACTTTAAAAAAAAAGCTGACCACCAACTTTCACTATCCTTGAGACTTTGGATCTCCCATCAAATGGTGGTCATAGCAAGACAGAGAAACTATTGTACCTGTTTGGTGCATGATTTTGGTGGGGGGAAAAATTGTAACAACAACATGGCTTTTGCAAGTGAAGAGGGTTTTAGTTTTATATATGCAAAAACAAAAGGTGGGGAGACAAGGTGGGTCAAGTTGGAAGTGTGGGGAGGACTTTGGAGAGGAGAAGTTTGGAGAAAAAAAAATACAACTTTGTGTATGTTCTCATGAAGACAGAAGAAAAAATAAAAGAGAGGTTGTCTCTTTCTTTGTTTTATTCAATCTTTTGAAGTTAGTAAGATCTGAAGAGATCTTTCACAAGAGAAAGAAATAATTTAAAAGACAGAGACAGAAGAAAAAAGAAAATAGAGGCTCACTGAACGTCAATCATGCCAACATCCCAGATAGGTTTCAATTCATCATCCATATGTAAAGATGGGACCTACATTATGTAATGTATTTGAATATATATGTGTCTCATTAGAAAAAAAAATATCATCATCTATAGACCTTGGTTAGACAAACAAGCATGCTTAATTGATAAAGTGTGTGTTTATGGAGACAACATGAGAGATTGGTGTTTTGTTCTGTCAATGGTTGGAATATTGGAATCTTTCAGAAAAATAAATAATGCAATAAATAATGGATGTGGATGTATAATTAGCCTCATAAATCCAAAGTTTGATAGAAAAATATATTTAAAAAATGGTGAATTGTCCAAATACCCCTGCAGTCAACCCCCCGATTTTTTTTTCTGCCCCCAGCTTTTGAAAAAAAAAAATTTACCCCTGCAACAAACACCTATTTTTTTTCCACCGTTGTCCCTCTAATTCCCCCAGCACCACAAAATTGCAGTTTTCCCCATGTAATTGCATATATGTTTTCTATAACTTTTAGAACACAAAATGTAATTTCTGTAAATATTATCTGTAAGTGCATTACTATGCATGTCATGTAAAAATGTTAACTTGCAAAACACTAGAGAAACGTACGTTAATGCATAATACCTGAATATATTTATCACAATAAATATATCAAAGCATTTGAATTCGTGTTTGTATTCCGATGTTCTTTCCCTACCCTAATGAACTAAGATGTTATATTTAATCTGATCATCTTGATGTCATTTTAGTTGAAATCAAGTCCATTATTACACCTTCGAGTTAGCATAAGTACATCATTAAGAAGAAAGCACAGTTCAAACTATATTATAGATGCAATAATTAGTTAAACACTCAAATAGATCAAACATCAACAAGTGTGTACTCCATGACAATATAAAAACAATATATATATTAATGTTATGCATTAATGTATATTTCTCTAGTGTTTTATAAGTTATCATTTTTGCAAGACATAATATGCATTTATAGATAATATTTATAGAAGTTACATTTTGTGTTATCCAAGTTACAGAAAATATATATTTCTCTATTGGTCATCGGGATTCTTCCTGCCGAGGAAGACGATAAAAGTCATTGAGCAATTGATACGAAATTTTCTCTGGGCTGATAAGGTGGGTTCATCAAAAATACATGCTGTTAGTTGGGACCGAGTTTGCCTTCCAAAAATTGAAGGAGGACTGGGAGTAATGAGGTTGTCCGACTGGAATTCTGCCTCCATGGGGGTCAGATTATGGGAAATAGCTTCCAATTCACATTCACTTTGGGCATCTTGGATGAGAAAAAGATACCTTAAGCAGGGAAAAAACATCTGGACAGCAGCTATACCGTCTGGAGGCTCCTCTGTTTGGAAAAAAATTCTTAGCTCTTCATCATGGCTTCGGTCCCAAACGAAGTTCATTATCTTCAAAGGCTCCTCGATAAACTTATGGGATGACCCATGGCTCAAGGGCCATGGCCTTAAGTACCACTTTCATGGTCAGATCTCTCTGAATTGGGGTCCTCCCCTTCTCTCTACTGTCCATAGCCTCATTCAAGATGGTCACTGGCAGAAGCCCTCTCGTTGGCCGCGTGAATTCGATGCTATCTGGAATGAAATTTCACAAATGGAGGTGGGCGGACAGGGTCCAGACATCTTGATTTGGACATGCCACAAAACAGGCGCTGTTACATATACTGCAGCCTGGAATCAAGTGCGCAAGTCCAGACCCCACCCATCTGGTCTCGAATTTTATGGCAGCCCTCTCAGCCCCCCCAGTTCAGTTTTCTGTGTTGACAATCAATTTTGAATTGTCTCCCCACTCTTGATAGGCTTCACAAGAGAAATCTTGTCTCAAACATGCGTTGCCCTCTCTGTCAAAGGGGAGATGAGTCTAGTACCCATCTTTTCCTCCTTTGCTCCTACTCCGCATATATATGGTCAGCCATTTTCAAGACCCTGAGAATTACTAAAACCCTTCACTCTGATCTAAGCACTCGATCAAGCTGGTTCATTTCCTGCGCAAAATTTGAAGAAGAAAAGAGAGTCCTCCACTTCCTACTGGTCTACACTATGTGGTCAATATGGAAGTCCCGAAATGACAAGATCTTTAGGTACTCGTCTACTCCCAAATCCTTGCTAGTTAATCGAATCATTCGAGCAACCAGTATTAGATTTTCGGGTACTCTATTGCTAGACAATGGCTCTCTTTCTCAAGCCTGCAGCAAAGCCTTTGGGATCCCACTGGTCGAATCTCTCTCCACTTCCCAGATGGTTCTTTGGCTCCCTCCTTCTATTGGCTGGGTGAAGATAAACTCAGATGGCTCCAGAGGCGACGATAGGTTCAGATATGGAGCTATAGTTCGAGATCCCAATGGGGACTGTCTAGCTGTAGTTGCGGTAAGATCTCATGCTACATCTATCAACATATTGGAACTCCAAGGAATGGCTTATGGTCTAAAACTATTCATAGGACTGCCTAACTCCAACAAGCTATCTGTCTGGGTTGAGACTGACTCAACGACAGTTGTTGCTTGGACCCAAGGGAGAGGCACCATTCCTTGGTCAGCCTTTCGAGATCTCAGATTCATCAAGCAAACTCTTGCACAATTTGCATCCTGGAGAGTTTCACACATTTTTCGGGAAGGTAATAGAGTGGCAGACTACTTGGCGGCGACCCGTTCCTCCTTGGGTTGCACCATATATACTCCTAGTGTTCTGTGCAACGACTTGAAAGCATTAATCCAAGATGACAAACAAGGCAGGCCCCACCTCCATATTTCTTCCAAGGCCGCTGGTTTTATCTGAAGTAATTCTTCTTCTCCATATGTAATCCTCCATAGTTAGTCCTCTCTAGCATCAGTCTTGTCAAAGGCCCTGAGTAGACTCTGTTATCTCTTTTAAAGCCTCTTCTTTTTGGCCCTGATGTACAATTGTAATATTTTCTCACATCAATGAAAGTTTTACTTACCAAGCAATATATATATATATATATATATATATATATATATATATATATATATATATATATATATATATATATTTACATGGGGGAAACTATGATTTTGTGAGACTGGGAGAATTAAAGGGATGGGGTTAGAAAAAAATTAGGTGTTCGTTACGGGGGTAAATTTTTTTTTTTCCAAAAGTTGGGAGCAGAAAAACAATCAGGGGTTGACTTCATGGGTATTTGGGCAATTCACCCTTTAAAAAAAGATTCTTATTAGTTTTGCAATGAACTGTTTGTGGATGAATTATTGTGATATTGGAAAATGTAAAATTATGTTGTATTATATCTAAAATAGTACTGATACTATTTATATATTTTATTTTATTTTAGGCAAATTTTATTAAGACTCGAACACATTACCTCAACACTGATTTATCAAAAGGTGATTTGATATTATTTTACTGTTTTAACTTGTAAAAATATAAAAAAGGAAATAGATGCATTTACAATTGTGACAAATAGCTCTGTATCGATAGTCTCACAATTAAAAAAAAATTAATTGAAACTAATTGAATATCAATTAATCCAAGTGGGTGACTTAATGTGATTGGTTGAGTTAATTTGGAGAAATCTGCAAGGAATTGATCGAATTTCAATGAACATATAATTGAAAATTTAATTACGATTAATTAAATAGCAATTGATCAAATTGAACATACATTAGTTATGAGGTTGAGCAAGGGAAAATTCATGAATAATTGAAGGTATTGAAAAAAGTGGCATTGAAGTTTAATCTATTTTTTTTTATTATTTATAATCAATGGAACTGATATTAAGTCGATAACTTTTGTCTTTGGACTCAAATTAATTCATGCATCTAATTATAAGGATCATTCACTGGGGTAAACCAAAATAAATAATTTATAAAAAAAATGCATTTTTATCTTTTTAAAAACAATATAATCTATTTAGAATTTGAAAAAAAAAATATTCCTACAAATACTTAGGACCTATATATCAATATCTACTTTTTCAAAAAATTATTAATTAGTCATAGGTTATATATATTATCAGTTACAAATTAAACCTCTTTGTGGACCTATTTGGAGAAGAAGTCAATGAAATGTGAACCCTTTCACCGTGTCAAAAACATATGGAAAAAAATGCAAACAGTGTATTCCCCTTGGACCATTATCATTCTAGAATAGTTTACCAACTATCAACCAAGTGCATAAATTATAAGGGGACCATCAAGGACTAAACATGACAACGTGTTTGATCTTCGTTGTTCAATAATTCTACAAAAGGTGGCTAGAAGGATAGGTCAATTACGGGTTCGAGAAGCATGTATTGAGTATTGTTTTCAGTCACCGCCTCGTGGTGTCCGATTCTTTGGTCGATATAGAGAGGGGAGACATTGAGTGTTGTCACTGTCGAGACAATTTCCATGTCTCCTTTCAAAGCCATTCATAGGATACCATGTGAGTTAACCATTCTATGTGTCGCCTTCAATTCACCAGTTCATCAAATGGTTCATAGAATTCAACCTTTCTAACCTTCATCAAATGGTTCATAGAATTCAACCATTCATAGGATACGCATGACTATTTCTAACCCCATATAGTGTATAGCAACATAAGCTATTACAAAATAAATAATTGTTCCAGTATAGATGAAAAATTAATGAATTAATTTTTGTTTGATTGTGTCTTAAGTTTTTGTTGTTGGAAAATGTAATAATGAAATTTTTTGTTGTTTGGTTGACCAGAAAAAAGTTAAGGTGAATAGATATATATAGATTAAGATTTATAAAAGTTGTAAAATGATTTATATATGAGCCACTGATTTATAAAAGATGACATGTGATTTAACATGTGAGTCTCCTTACACCAATGAAATAGATAGAGTCGAATAATACAATTTTATTGGGGACTTAGAATACTAATACAAATTTATTCAAATCTATTTTGATATAAATATATCCATTTATTCCTTACAAATAAACATGTTTTTTAGTTTATTCACCTTTATTACATCATATTCTCACCTGAATTAAAATTGATTTGATCTCTTGAAATCTTTTTGAAATATCAAATACACTTATTGTTACTTAAATCAATATATTCCCTTACAAAGTTTCGGTAAATTAGAGTAACCTCCATCATGTGTTTTTATCGAACTATGGTTAAAACTAATAAGAAAAATTATTTTCATATTATTCTCTCATAGGCGGTGTTTGGACTTAGATGGACATAGATAATGTAGTTAAATCTAAAATAAATATAAAAGATAATACAGAGAAAATGGAAAATGAAAAAACATAAATATAAGAGAGACTACATTTATATTTTTATTCACTTAATAAAAAGATTACATGAGATCTATTTATAGAATCATGTGATTGTTACACATAATAAAAGTCGTTTAATCTTCATCATTGAAAAACTCAACTATGTGAATTGGTAATCGTCCTCCGTCATATTTGGAATAAATTAAAAAGATTGGGTTTGAATGAATAAGAAGGGGTTTCATAAAGAAATATAAAGACTCAAATAACTCAAAGTTGAACAACAGAATTTGTTAATTACGTTAATATTTGATCCTATCCCTAGTCAAACTAATTATTTCTAATAAATATAACTTTAGTTAGTGATTTTTTTCTTGTAACATTTTTGTAAAGAATTTTCAGATTGTTTATATAGAAGATTCGTAAACATTTTTTTCAAATGGATGGAAATATAAATATATAATTAAGGAGGCTAAAAACTTTTGCTAGTCAACTTTGTAGGTGATTACATTAATTTCATAAATAGAGATCATGTTGAATATATGGTCCCAAATCCAAATAAAAAAGAAAAAAAAAGCACAATCTATGAGATGAATTTTACTTGATTTGAAAAAAACATTACTTGCATCCATGAAAAGGAAATAGATAATCTTTATTTTTTAGATTGGAGGGCTACAGACTTTACAAATCATCTCAAAATCCTAGTGTACTTAGCCATTAAAAGATTTATAGTGGTACAATAAAATTTTATTAAATAATATAATATAACTCAGATACATCATCATAATACCCCCATATAGCATAAAAATTTCAAAACCGACATTACATGTGTATATAAATTTCTTGATTAGAGTAAAGAACACCTACTCTGCTTTAGAGACTAAATTTCAAGGCATATTTTGAGTTGGTGGGGGGGGGGGGGGGGGGTCCCTTTTTTGTTGCATGAATATCATGCATATCATGACTTGTGCTTTAGTAGAACTGGATGGCACTTTTGGTTTTTGTTAGTTTTTCCACTTACTATGGATTCGAAGCTAAAACATTCAAAGATTGGAAGCTTAAAAATGACAAAAAAAGATGTCTGAAAGTGATGTGTTTAGTTTTGGAGTTTGACAATCAACAGGATTTTGTTATTTGACAGGATGCTTATATTTGAATTCGTTTGAGATGATACGCTTTGATTGGTTATGTACCTAAATTTCCATGAGAACTATATAGTAAAAACATTATTTTTCATCATTCATTTAATAAGAAGCAAGAAAGGGAATTCGTGTGTGATTTAGCAGGGAAAAAAATTTGTTCTAGCAATACTATTTCATTCTTGGGTTAAAGATGTCCTTATAAACAACTATATATAAACCTATATAAGTCATTGTAAACTTGGGATAGAACAATTTCATCTCTAGGAACACAGAAAATGTCTAATACATTGATATTGTTAAATCATTTTTAATCTATCATGGTTAAAAGTAATAATATGTGTAATTTTACTATTATACCCTCCACGAATAATTTATATTTTTACATGAATATTGCACATAAAAAACAAGTAAAAACTGCATATATTCGCATTCAAGACTGTTCGTAACATTATCTTTATATATATATTTATATATATGCATGATGACATCACGAGAACCTCGAGACGGGATTCGATCAGGCCCCGTTTCGGTCAGTTCAGTCAGTACCGAACTGCACAACGTTCAAATCGAACTGTACCACATTCAAATCGAACTGCACAACAAATTGTTGGGTATATTTTTTACTCTCTTATTGGATACTGATGATACTTAAGAATTCATATTTTCTCCAATAGTTGATTGAATCCAATAAGAAAGTAAAAAAATATACCCAATAATTTGTTGTGCAGTTCGATTTGAACGTGGTGCAGTTCGATTTGAACGTGGTGCAGTTCGGTACTGACCAAACTGACCGTAGTCGAGCACTGACCGGATCCGAGCCCGAGAACCTCCTACAAGATATAAATAGGATGGTGAAAAACTCCATATTTAATTTGTGTGTTGTAGAGGAAATTTTAAATGAAAGATATTCTTTGAGGGGACATATATGCTCATATAAACATATATATATATATATATATATATATATATATATATATATGGAAATGATTAGGTGTGGCGGTGCGGCGGCGACGTGGGCCGTCCGATCGCGGGTCCATCGCATCCAACGGTCGACGTGAATCGCACCCGACCGTCCGATGCGATAGACCCGTGATCGACGGCCCGTGATCGCTGCCACACCGCCGCACCGCCACACCTAATCGGTTCCCTATATATATATATATATATATATATATATATATATATATATATATATATATAATTTTATGAGCTTTTAATTTAAAAAATTAACATCATTTTGAATCCTATTGAAAATTTCATTTTCATTGTATCGGACGAGTAATAGAATGATAGGATCATAATTATTTTTATCAAAAAAGAGTGAGAATCAGTCATATCTAACCAAATCTCACCAAAAATAAAACCATGTATAACCACAGATAAAGAAATATTCTTACCACACTTTCATGCATGCATTTTGTCTAGTGTGTATATATATCACTGGATACTTAATTATGTTTGCATCCTAGAACCAGTTTGATTTTTCTTTCTTATATATTTATCATTCCATTTCATACACACACACACAACTTCAATTGAAAGATACATGGATATCCCCATAAATTTGGTACTATACACACAAGGTATATATATCAATTGAGAGGGATAAATACAAAATATAATAATGTTTGGACAAGTGTAAACAACAAAAATCTAGTACAGGCACGGCATATGGTGGTCCCTATCCAGTCTAACAACCATGACATAATGTCACATACTTGGATCTAAACACTCCCCTAAACTTTTGTATAGGTGAGGAAAAAGCACTATATTTCAATGGACCCTACTAATTGATTTTGATGGAGAAATAAATGTTGACAATAAGGTTGGTTGTGATGAAACATCTTTGCTATTTATCACAGGCAATGTGTGCATGTTAATAAAAAAAAACATGTATCTAAACATCATATATTTATTCCATGACAAAATGTAATCTCGAGAGATAGTTATCCAGATATTTTTCATATATATACACACGCGCACACACACACACACTATTTTTATCTTTACCATTTTTCTCTAGGATGTTTTTAGATCATTGATATTGGAATTTATGTTAATTTCTGAATTATCCACATTAAACAACTATTTCTCTTTTTAAAAAAGTGTTACATCTACTAGCCCAGTTCTTAACCCAATTTTTAGTTCTATTCCTTTATTTGAAGTCCTATACATTTATATGAAAAAGGAAAAAATAAGGTTGATATTCAAATAAATGCACATGACCTGGAGGTGAAAGTGAGGCTATCTTTAGGGTCGGCTGTATCAACCCCCTCCCCCTCTTAGCCTATATTTGAATAGAAGAAAAGATGTGGAATATGATAGAATAATGGTGAATAAACAAAAAAATATTTGTTAGCAAAAAAAAAGTGTGGTTATAATTATGCCAAAATATATGAAAATAAGTTGATATTGATATTTCAGATTTCCCATGAAATTGTGTTATTCTACCTAATCTATTCAACTAGGATAAGAGGGCTCACATGTCAAATCATCTGCAATCACCTGCCATCATCTCTTATAAATCATGTGGATCCACATGTCAAATCAATTTTTTAACTTTTATAAATTCTTATCTAACATCTTATTCACATTTTATATACAACTTATCAATCGTCAATCAAACAACAAAAACTTCATTATTACATTTTTTAACGAGAATAACTAAAAATATACAAACCAATTAATATGACTCATTCTATTGATATAGTTATCTTTTTGTCTCAATTTGAGTAATGACATAAGTTGTTCCAGTATATATAAGGAATAAATAATTTTCTATTTCATTATGTTTTTAGTTATTCTAGTTAAAAAATGTAATAATAAAAATTTATTATTAATTTGATTGATCATAGATAAATCGTGGATCAATAAATTGTGATCATCTACAATTATAAAAAGTAAAAAAAAAAAAAATTGATTTGTGTCACCCCTCATTTATAAAAAGTGATAACATGTTATTTGACATATATGTGAGACCTCCTCCATATACCAGTGGAATAAATTTCAGTTTATTCTCATCTATTCTGATATAATCATACTCAATATATATTTTTATAAATAAACAAGTTTTTTTTAGCGAATTTTGGGCATTTTCAATTTAAAAAAATATCAAAATAGACAATGTCCAAATTAAAGATGAAAAATTACATATTAAAAAAGAAAAATATAGAAATACAGATAGAGACCGCGCACATTTTTGTTTATTTATTTATTTATTTATTCACCCTTTTAAAAAACAGCTTACATGACGTTTTAGAACTCGCTTATGTCGCTATCCAAACAAAGTAAGGGTTTAATATTCCATGCGGGGGGGGGGGGGGGTGTGTTTTTTGCGTGACATTTCACACGTTAAAATACAAGCTAGTTCAATCCAAGACTTTGGACTACTGTTTATGTCCCCAACATCACCTCTCCCTCTCTCTCTCTTCTTGTGTTGTCCGCCACCAACCCCTCTCTCTATCTATCCAATATTTTTCTCACATAGACTAATTATCAAATTAAACCATATAATAAAATACAACATTCACATGTCCCCCCTTTCCTTCATATATGAATCCCACCCCCCACTTCTCCTGATCCAAAAAACAAAAAACACACCCATCTCTCCAACCCTTCATAAATAAATGGCCGACATCCATTACAGCCCACCCAAACCAAGCCCAAGCTTGAAGCTCTTCGGCTTCCACGTATCAGAGCAACAACAACAACAGCAACCCACAGACCCCACCGACCCTCCCATCTTCCCTTCCAGCACCACCGACGGCCGAAGGTACGAGTGTCAGTACTGCTGTCGCGAATTCGCGAACTCCCAAGCCTTGGGCGGTCACCAGAACGCGCACAAGAAGGAGCGCCAGCAACTCAAGCGCGCGCAACACAACCGCAACGTCGCGCGCAACCCCTTCCATCCGCGTCCGCCGTCCGTTCCTTTTGCGACCGCGGCGTCATCCCGGCCGTCCAATAATAACGGATGGGTCTGCTTCCCCTCACCCCCCGGCGCGCGCACGGCCCCGATTGGGTACTACCACCACCACCTCCAACAACAACAACAAATACAACAGTTTGGGCGTGCCTCGGGATTCGTGCACTGGGGAGGGGGGGATGCGCGGGCGCGCGCGCGCGCGGCGGAGGGGGAGGCGGTCGGGGTAGATCTGCACCTGAGCCTCGCCCCCTCCGCGCCTTGACTCGCGCGCGCGTCTTATGCGTACGTTTATGTGTGTTTTCGTGTGTAGATTTGTTGATTAGTGCATGGACTTTTTGCGTCGTGCATGTTTTTTTTTTTATTATTGTAGATTTTTTTTTTTTTTGGATTGCTAATAGTTTTATTATTTTTAAACATCCAAGCTAGGTGAGTGTGGGGAAAATATATGAAATCGGAGTTCATTATTCTGAAAAATATGCTTAAGTTCTGCAGAAGTTGAGCCTCTGATACATGACAGAAGGTTCTGGTTGTCAATTTTGTGTACAAGTGTATTGGTGTACATACATATAATTAAAATGCAAGGCAAGCTAAACTTAAGAAATGTTTAGTATATTGAAAAAATTATTGTTATGAGATTTTTTTTGGTTGTTGTTTAGTGAATAATTAAGCATAATTAAAATATTGGCTCATAGTGATTTTAGATTTTTAAAGTGGATGGGAATTTCGATTTTTTTAAAAATATCCCAATTAATGTGAATATTTTTTTTATCAATTAATTCCATTTAAAGAATTGGACCTTTTTTTTTGTTAGGTAAACGCTGGAGCTGATCAAATCCATCACCTTGAAAATTTTATTATCAGCTATCAAGCTATGAATTCAATGTTCTAGCTGAAATTGCAATGCTTTACATATTTTTATACTAATTAATTTTTTAAGACTTTATTTGAAAAGGCAAAATTTTCACATCCTCCTCTGATTGATTTAATATCATGTTTTATGTTCTAGCTGAAATAAAAATAAATCTTTTGAAAAATTATATATGAATTAATTTCACGTGCCAAGGTCACCTTAAGGGGATTATAATATAAGATAAAGGACATGTAGGGACTGATTAAATAAAAGGGGAGGTAGTCTATTTAGTGCATGATTGGAAACACAGTTTGAAAATCAGCTTTTAGCTTTTGCAGCTTTATGCACATTTTTTTAGGGTGTAATGATGATGATTTGATGCTGTAATAATGATGGCTGTTTTATAAAACACAGATTTCGAGGTGCAGTTTAGAGATAAAACTAGTAATGATGATGTATTTAAGTTGACCTGTTTGGTAACAGCTTTTAACTTTTAGCTTTTAAATGATAATGTATTTGATTTGATGTGACTTCAAAAGCTAAAAATTACTTTTTATTCATGCTGCCAAACATACACTAAATAAAGATTATCAAACACATCTACCTTGGATTCGTATCACATTTTTTATTGATATATAATTGGTCATTGAATGAGCTTTCAATTAATTAAAGCTTTGACGTGGTAAGCATTATTAGATTAATAATTTGGACAACACATGAGGTTTGTGGGGGCCTCGTACGAACCAATGTCGGCTCCTGGACCTGTACATGCAAATTTAATTATTGGTACTTCAAATAGATTTTATACAGAGCTTTTACTATTGGGGGGACTTTGTTTTGTGGCCAATAGAATTATTTTTCTTGTAACATGTCACAGATGTGATTCATGAATATTTAAGTTGATGATATATATTATTATTGTAACACAATAGATTCATAAAAAAATTAAAATTAAAACATTAAAAAAAATCAACATTGGGATCCCTTGTTACCATGTCATTATTGTCGATCATCAAATAGGAAAAAAATCGTTATAACTCACTGCAAAGTTAGCTAACTTGATTTTAGTCATTGTAAAATTGAAAAATTGTCACATGTCTCTATGTTATTAGAAAAATATCGTTTCAGTCTCTACCGTCACCCCGACTAACCAGATATATGATTAATTCTAACTACACATTAAAAGTTACTAGAATGTCCTCAGCCCTTATTTCTGAAAAATCGATAGCGCTAGAAATTTATGAAAGTTGAAAAAAAAATTCTCTATAAAATCGGTAAATCCCTTCAAGTCTCTAACTTTTTAGATAATATTTATTTTAGTCTCTACCATAATCGAACTAACCAAATATGTGGTCGACTCTAACCTTACATGATAATACCATTTTAAAATTTACTTGATAAAAAATTGTAATATACTAATCAGATTTGTGGTTGGCTTTAAGCAGGGGTGGAAGTAGGATTTTATATTGGGAGGGGCTGATATGAACTCGAAATCCAATAAACAATTTAAATTTTATATAAACCCAACAAGTTTATACTTCATTTCTAGTAAATTTTGTCATAGATATGCAAAAATATAAAAATAGATAAAAAATTAAGTTTTTTCAAAAATATGTTATTGAAACTGTATTTACGATCCTTTAAAGAATATAAATAATCTTTTATCCAATCTGAGTCGATATTTTCAGCAAAATAAAATTTTCATGTAAATAATCATAGAATCTACAAGAAAACCATCTTTTATCTTGGTGTGAAGTGTTGTATTAACAAATTTCATGACTGAAAAAAATATAATTGATTTCAATATATCAGGTTGGTAAAGATTAAAAAAAAATTATTCTAACAAAGATTTAAAAATTTTATAACCATATTTTTGTAAAAGAAATCTGAAAACCATGATAAAATTGGTAGTACGGGAGAATTCATTTCTCGTCTTGTATTATTGTATAAGAAATGTGTATTTAACCATGTGATCGATAGAAATTGAGTTACATCTCTTCAATCCAAGGTAAGTGATGGCATTTTGTACAAGTGGTGTAATGGGCAAATAATGGTGGGATTAATTAGTCTATACAAGGCAATAAGCAACCGTTTAATGGAGGATAATCAGCCATGATTAGGGGTAGTAATTAGGGGTAATAATGGCTAAATAATGGTGGGAATAATCACAACCTATCTAAAAAATAATTTCAAAAAATTTAGGGGGGGGGGGGGGGGGGCTACAGCCCCGCCAAGCCGAGTTGTAGCTCCGCCCTTGGCTTTAAGGGGATTTATTGATTTTACAGGGACCCTTTTCGTACTTTCATAAGTTTCTAGGGAATTATATCGTTTTTTCTCTCTTTTTTTACCATTTAAAAGTATAGAATAGCAAGAGAATTTTTAAAAAAGGAATGAGCAATTTATCAGCAAGAAGACTAAATCAGATTTTTCATATTTTGTAAGGACTTATTTGAATGTATTTGTTATAGTAATTTAACTCAGGAACTAAATCCGTTAACCATACATACTTTCTGGTGATTTTTCAATTTACACATACGAAAACCAATTTTTCTAACTTTTCAATGAGTTATATCGATTTTTCCTATCCGATATAACACTATCTACATGCCATTTTAAAGAACCATTTGAGTACCTACTATTATATAGTACAATCTTATGCCGTGATTTATGGGAATTCTTTTTATATTTGTAGAATTGTAATGAAAATTTATGGATAAAACTATATACAATCACTTGAAATATATAAAAAGAGAAAAAGAAGTATATGATCCAGAGTGTATTTCAATTCATTAAGAAAACATATATTTCCTCTAATAATAAATATGATTCACTAGACAAATCGAAAATAAATATGATTGCATATAAAGATTGTTTGTGTACGAGAGCATCCACATTTTATTTGAACTATATAAATGAGATTCCAAGATGCGATTTATAAGTCATTGATTATTCTTGATCTCCAACTCCAACTAATGATATTCATTGGGTTTGAACTTTGAAATTGTTGGATATTTTTCTCCTAAGCATATGTAGTTAGGGAGATGATGGGATCTTGAAAAACAAGCTAAGTATTGAATCATTAGAGGGGGAATGGGTTGTATAGTTTATATTCATGTTATTATCAGAATTCTCTTCAATCATAATTTAACTCATTAAATGTGTGTTTGTGTTAAAGGAAAAGTGATAAAAAAGTTAAAAAAAATTCTTTGACCATCCAAAAATCTAGTATTTGTACCAAACAAGTTATTTTTTTCATGTACATGGAACAAAATAAAATTAGTTTTGGTGAACACTAATACTCCTAAAAAAAATAAGTTATTCAAAGTAGTATTATATATGACACCAAATTAAATGTAATGTAACCTTTTGCTGGCACGGTGAATAAACTTCCATATTGAAAATATAGCCACACAAGCAGCCTTGTCCCCAACTCCAAGTGGCATCTTAAGCACATGGGGATGCATTTTAATTCTATTGATATGCATTATGAGGTGCCTGGATTTAGCATTATGTAGCCAATTTAGTTGTACAAGCATAACCACCAACACCATGCTTTTCCCCCACCTGGTGTGTCCTTTTAAAAATAAAAATAAAAATTGACTTGGCCATCTAATCATGCCTGATTTAGTATTGAAATTTTATAAGTATATATTTGTCTAATAAAAATATATTTTTAGATAAAGTATATGATAGTTTCACATTTTTCCTAATAATAATATACTAACATATACAGTAGAATATACAGTGTACATGTGAGGTGTCTAGGAATAACAGTAGAATTGTTTGAACATAACAACGCAGAAGCGACAATATTGATTGAAATAGAGCTCTTCAAAGTTGCTTGTCCTTCTGAGTTGGAACCATATATCACCTTCCATCATCCCATGTAGGGTGGAACAGAAATGTATACCTATATATAATAATACATATATAAAGTATGAACTGACAAATGTGACAAGCAGACAATCAAACAAAAGCTTTGTCACTGGTGGAGGGGCTTGTGTTATTTTAATATGGGCTTAGATAAAGGTCAGGTCATACATCCCCCAATCACCATTCACTCTTGACATTATACAAAGGCACCTCCATTTTTGCTTTTGATTGAGTCATCCTCTGTATATCATTGAGGGACTACGTAATGCTTTGTAGTGAATAAACAAACCCTGCTTTCACATCACATGATGCCTTGTGGGGGCCAAGAACAAAATCCCTGAGGATATGCAAGAAAAAAAATTTCACTCATTTTTTATGCCATCTTATCACCTTTCTTTTGAATTTGTGTCTTGTATTCTGCTTTATGGATACAAAGAAAAAAAATGTGATGGATAAATTTATTTATTCTTTGATCAAAATATTGTTTATCACTGTGGATGAAAATGTGAGTAGAGCTTATGAGATAAGTTTTTCGAGTTATAAAAGACAACCCTAAGATTTGAGGAGACTCAGTCCCCACACGGATTCTATAATAATAATATAAAACAAAGAAAAATTTTCTTTCTTCCCTCCCTGTGAGAGAAACACGCAAATTTATTCTCGATTATGTCTCTTTTCATTTCTCTACTTTGACTCGTCGCACCCTTATTTTTCAACACGCTCCTCGTTGTGATAGGATCATGACGATCGCCCACTGCTATGACATGATGTTACAAAGTTTTCATGGTTTACCAAGCGGAAAGAAAAAGAACTTTTCAAGTTTTATAATAATAATTTTTTTTTTTTATATCGGAGGGGCCCCTGTGACTGACTTTACGGTCGAGCTAGGAAGGCCACCTCCGCATGTTTTCTTCGGTTGCACGGAAAATTCTTTCTATTAACAAACAATAAAAAAAAAAATTGTATTGTGAGATGTCTTACATTAAAGCCAATTTTCAACCATGTCACCAAAAACATTTTAATAACCTGTGATCCTTTTTGTACCTCTATTTTTTTTTACTCTCTTTTCTGTTACTGTTAAATGAGATTATTTTTCAATAGGCTACTCCACAAGATTGTTTTGTAAGAAAGGGACTATAATGAGGAGAAAGATTGATAGATTATTATATCATGGTTATTAGAATAGTGAACATAAACAAGTTACATAATCACTTAAATATGTGTTCTCTTGTGTGGTTTGGTTTTTCTCTTTTTCATCGTTGTTCAAGTTCTTCGAATGAACCCTAAGCCCATGTTTGGATCGGGTATAACACCCTGGATAAACCCGGATAACCCTGGATAAAAAATTTCACCCGTTTGTTTACCCCGGATAAAGCATACCAGAATAAACCCAGATAAAGTGATATATGGATACCAATCAACCCCTGGAATTAAAGTTATCCAAGGTTATTCCACCCAAAGAATATGTGGGTCCACTGTCAAATCAACTGTCATCACCTCTTATAAATTATCTGTCAAATCAACTATCATTACTTTTTTACCTTTTATAAATCTTTATCCATACTTTATTCACATTTTACCCAAATAACAAAACATATATTCTTACGTTTACCAACGAGAATAATTCATAACACAACCAAACACAAAATCACTTTATCCTTATTTATACTCATTTATGCTTGGATAAATCTATATCATAGAATAAAATCTATCCCTGTTCCAAACGGGGGCTAAGAGACGTCGCTGTGTCAAAGCCTTGGGCCCGTTTGGGTGTGACATAAGGTTATTCGCCCTTGATAGCTATACTGGGATATATAACAATCCATGTTGAATAGGTAAATTTTTGTTTGGTTGTCTTTTTTGTTATTCTCATTGGGAAACGTAAAATCGATCTTTTTGTTGTTTGGTTCACCTTGAATAAAGTAAAGATAAATGGTAGATAAGAGATGGATAAGAGTTTATTACTTTTTAAATGACAATTATACCCCTGCATAAATTATTTGTGTTTGAGAATAAGTATGAGAGATGTGTGTGTGATATGATAGATGTGATTGTTTTTGGAATGTATGCAGAGAGTGTTAGGTGAGATAAATTTTTTAAAATGACAGATAAGAGTATTTTTATCCATTGGTATAAATAAGCCCTGATAAGCAATTCTAACTTTTTTTGAGAATAGTTATCAGCCCTTATCCTAGCTATCCAGACATAACTATCAAGGTTTATTCTTGTTAAACAAACAGCTGTTTGAGGGCTATTCTACTGTATTCTCCCCTATCCGACGTTTATTCTCCACCCCAAACGGGGGTCAGAGAAGGAAGATGACATTTAGGTGAGGAGGATGTCACTACTTTGAGAATGTGTATTGTTTGGAAAGAAAAAAAAACATAGCTGCAATGGTCCTAAGTTTGCTGCAACCACCTGGAAGGAACTTAAGAAATGTGAGCACTTTTTTGAACCTGGAAAAACAATTCATAGGAAGAAAAAAAAAACCATTTGGAAAACTTAAGAACAAGTATAGAATTTTCTTTCTTGTGGTCCTTGACATGACCTTTCTTTTGATGCGTGTGAATGGACGTCCCTTTCTATGACATGCAGCTAATGAAAATGAGGGAAACCAAACCATAGATAGTCAATATCTAACAAAGTTTCTCATCATAAACAAAATTAGATTGGATTTGGCTTTTTATGTCTTGTGGATCGGCTCAACTAAACTGAGTCAACAGGAAACACTTTCTTTTTTTATTGTACAAATAGTTACATAAAGAGGGTTCTGGGGAAAAGTTTGTCAATGGGGAGATTGATTGCATGCTGTTTGTTCCAATGTCAATAAAAAAACAAGAATCTTATATTTCTTCTCTCTTCTGGTGGTGTATCTATTTAGCCCAATATATATAAAAAAGCAAGTGGCTAGTGTAACTAACTTTGTAGGTGGAATCTAGAAAACCTTTTTTTCATTAATCTGATACCTTTCAATTTTTAGCTTTTTCTGTTCTACAAATAGGCAGAGAAAAGATTGATCTTTCAATCCTTCAATTTTTGGTCCTGTTGTTGATGTCTCCATTATTGGGAGACTAGATCTAGCTTACACCATCTCACATGTTAAGCACATCAGATTGTTACAATTCAGTATTCCATTAGAGACTGATCAACCATATAGGATACTGACTAAATCCCATCAGTAATTGGTCCTTGGAATTGCTCAACAAAGCTTCTCATATATTTCATAGAAAAATCGGCCAAAGAGGAGAGAGATTCTCACCTTGAACAACTATCATATTTGATTTTGGAAAGATTTTCATATTGGTGAGGCTCAAGCTTAAAAGAGAAGTAAACAATAATTCAAGGGCCGCATTGTTAAGTTCTAAAAAATGAGAAGTTTATTGATCATTTATAAAGAAGTGGAACCGGATGAAATTGTGAAACGTTCTTCAAGATCTAAACTGAGCCACCCAACATGACTTGAGCTTGCATAAGATCTTCATCAGAAAAAATACACACAAAAATATTACTTTAAAATGATCCTAATAGAAATGAACAAATAGATGAAATATTCCTTGTCATTGAACCAGAACCATAACATGAAATATTCGTTCAGTTGCACTTGTGAGTGGTTGCTATAGGAGGAAAAGTGTATAGAATATGAGCAGTTTTATCTACTTAAATACTCTATTTGGCATCCTGAATTAAGAATTATACAATGATTGGGAAATTCATACCTGAAGGAGCAGATGTCCCAAGTAAAAATCACAAGCAAAATTTGTCTTCTCTTCGTTCAAGATATAACGAAGTTTCATAGCCTCCGTCACCTAAAGGGCTGAATCAAATATTCCTTAATAATTTCCACAAGAATCGGGGGGGGGGGGGGGGGGGGGGGGGAGGGGGGGTTGCATTCATAGTTAAAAATATCGATCGATATATCGATATATCGATCTCAGCGATCAAATCGCGATTTATCGTTGATTTCGCGAGTAAATATCGAAATCCCGCTGACGTCATGCTGACGTCAGCGATATATCGGCGATATATCGTCGATATCGTTTTTATTTTTTTGAGTCAGTGGGGCCTAGAAACGATATATTATATATAGAAACTACAAACCAAACAGTGTGACACTGTTGCCCAGATGGTAGAGTTGTTCTTTAATATGCAAGAGATCAGGGGATCGATACCTGGCATTTTCATTTGTTTTTTTTTTCATTAGAATATATTTTTTTTAAAAAAAAAATACATAACTTATGAGATAAATTCATAAATGTTTGAGTCAATTTATTTGAGTATTTATTAAAATAAAATAACTCAATAAATATATATATTTACATCTTTTAAACATATCATTAGATGGAACTCAAAAATGAGATTTTGTAACTAATGTAATAGATCATCTATTTAAATAAAATTTCCTCACTTTTATATTTTTATGTTGTAGTTAATTAGTTATACATTTTTATTTCATATCAAACCATGGTAAAATTATTAATATCTTCATATCAAATTATTCTTATTCATTTTCATTACTTTTCTCAAATTTCTACTTTTTTTTGCTATTTTTCAGTTACTTTCCATTCCTTTTTCATTAGAATATATATATATATTTTTAAAAGACACATAACTTATGGGATAAATTTATAAATATGAATGAGTCAATTTATTTAAGTATTTATTTTATAAACAATGCAATTGATTATCTATTTAAATAAACTTTTCTCAGTTTTATAGTTTTATGTTGTAATTAATTAGTTATGTATTTTTTTTCAAACCAAAACCATTGTAAATTATTAATATCTTCATATCAAATTATTCTTATTTATTTTTCATAATTTTTCATAATTTTTTTTATCTTTTTTTGCTGTTTTTTCAATTTTTTTCCATTTTTTTTCAAAAAAAAAAAAACAAAAAATGGGACGATCGATATATCGATCTGAGGCTAAATCGATATATCGAAAAAATCGATATTTCGAACATTGGTTGCATTTATTGCAATTGTAATATAAAAATACACATAATAACAATAAAAAAAAATACACATAACGAGCAGAACCAGCTCGCATCTAATGTTGGATACTGTCAGAAATGCAACTGCCTCATGATGAGTGATATCAAGGAATTTTGTGACATAAATATATATAGCCAAGGAAAGAATCAAGGAGACTGTGTCTACATGTAATTGCAAGGGAAACGCTGTGACCAAATGCAATGCAGGTGTACCAGACACTCCCCAATGGTGCGTAGATCCTTAATTTCCTCCGGTATCTTCAACCAGCCTTCTTACAAGAGCGATTAAGATTAAGATTGAACCACCTTTTCTTGGACAATTTATCTTTCCCATCTGAAACTACATCCTCTGCAGAGCTTTCACCATTTAACTCATCACCGGGAGCTTTGCTGCTGCTGCTGCTACAAGTACCATTGGAAGCGATACTGCAATTAGTAGTTCTAGCCACAGTGAAAGATGATTGTACGGTATCTCTCTCTTTCAGAAGCTCATCCACCTGCATATAATATGTTCCTCGGGAACATTGATCAATTGTGACAAAAATCAAATGGATCAAAGCAAATTTATAGTGATTGGATAGTTGTGGGTTATCAGAAGATCAAGCTGGACTGGAAATTTATCTGTTTTGTGGTGAAGGATCAGTCATAATGAACAGCAAAAATCCACATATAAAACCTTACACGAAGAGCTTACGATGTTCAATCTGAAGAGTTTGGATCTATCTTCCATATACCACATAATTTTGAACCAACCATGGAGATGTTTAGCTCAAACACAGCCTATCCTCTTATAGCCAGATAGCAAAAGAGGCACATGGGTTGCAATTGGAAGTGAATACGCTGAACCTTCAATGTTTGGGAAACTTCAACATCAACAAGACGCATATATATCTATTTATTTACAGATCCACATAATTTTACCAAACATCAGACACATCCCTGAATCTCACAATTAAATGGCGACATATTTGGATAATCTGACAAGCCCACAAGCACAGCATGACAGGATGTATTTTTGAACCCACTTCTTTTAATGCAATATTGAAGATTATATAGTCAATGTGTGTACATTCATTTAACAATTTTATTAGGTCATATGAATTTTGTTGTTGCAAACAAATGATAAATGTGCTGGTATGCAAATGGGAACCTTCTCTGCTTGAAAGAATAAAAAAAGTTCCTTGCTCAAAAAGAATGAACACAAAAATATTTTTTTCATATATACCCCTCAAAGAACCCTATATTGTCATAATACCCCCTTAAAACTATTTTACCACCAGTACCCTTCAAAATGGGTTGCATAAGTGTCCTTTTGAAGGGTATTAATGCACAATTCAAATATTTTAAATTTTGCAAAATACCCCTCAAAAGGACATCCGTGCACAATTTAAAACATATTAAGGGGCATTGCTGGAAATAGCAATTCACTAGTTCCCCGTTTGTGTAGCGGAATAAGAGTGGTTTAAGAGTGGGATAAGAATAGATAGGGGAAATTGGTGTTTGTTTAAAGAGTATAGGATGGAATTACTATGCCAGTTTAAACGAGTATAAGAGAGTATAACAATTCTAAGCAACCCCTAGGATAAGTTATACTCACTTTATCTATTCCCATGGGCCCACATGTCAAATTAACTTTTTATATCTTATCACATCAAATCACCTATCAATACCTCTTATACATCAAAAGGCCTCCATGTCAAATCAACTTTTTTACACTTTATTTATATTTTATTCTTTATCACCCAAGCAATTCAACCTTTATTCTTACGTTTTTCAATGAGAAAAAAAAACACAACCAAACAGAAAATCTCTTATTCATGTAGATTTGTTATCTATACTAGCATAGTTATCTATCCAGAATAACTCAATTCCGCTATCCAAACGGGGACTAGGGGTATTCTGACGAAATCCAACTTTTTTCAGGGGTATATATGCAAAAACAAATCTTCTCAAAAGGATTAAATCCAGATTCAGAGAGCGACGTGCATAGGCATTCGATGCTCCTACATGTATGCATATAACACTCACAGCTCAAAAATTTTAACGATAGAAAAATGTTGAGACGAAAGTACATTCAATTTATGAAATAAACATATAGCAGATCTACACTTACAGATTGCTTTTCTTGGATAAATCTGTTGGTCACTTCTTGAAAACGAGCAAGTGCCTATGCAATTATCAGGAGATCAGAAAACAGAACAATAGATCTACTATAATACCATAGGTTCAAAAGGGTCCCACCTTTTGGTATTCAGTCTCAAACTTCCGCAACTCATTTCGCTTCATCAAAATTTGAGCCTCAATATCCTTGAGCTTCTCCGTTGTAGACTCAAAGGTTTCCGTACATAAAGCCTCAATGGTGTAGGTTGCAGGCTTAAAAAAATTATCCCCTGAAGAACATTTAGAGAGGTCAGATTATTTCATAATGATAGCTTTGGCTCCAGAACAAAAGGAAGAAGAAGAGACTGACAAATGCAGACCATAAACAGCAAAAATGTGAGTGCCCGCTTTTAATTCTGAGACTTCACAGGGTTGGAGACCTTCCAATCTTTTGAAAAAAGCAGCCTCAGGATCTTTGGCCATTGCTAACTGCACAATGATAAAGTTAGAACTCAAAATACCCGTGAAACTCTGGCATGAACACAGTTTCTAAGATATCAAGTAACAAAGTAAATTCTTGAGATTGTGCTGAAGCGATCCATAGAAAAGTAGAAGCAACAAAAATTACATACCGCATTCACTGTAGAATCCATCCTGTAAACTTGAAAATGTAAAAAATACATCCCTGCAGATGTAACCTTTCCGTTTTTCTCGCATTCTTCCTGCAGATTAAAAAAAAGAAAAAAAGAATCTGCAGTATAAAGTTCTAGACCTCAATTCTGTTTTCCAGTGGCAAAGCAGAATAGGTTTTTCCAACACAATTTTACTTGAAAAAAAAAATCTGCAAACAATGCTTTAGCCCAAAAAAAGAAAAAAAAAACAGAGAATCCAATAAGAGACTTACCCGATGAGAGAGCACACAGTAAATAAAATAATAATATGAGTTATTAGGCATGATCGGTCATTAAATGCTCTTTGGTTCACTGAATCATGATTGGCAGTTGATAACTTGATTTTAAGCTACTGGCCCATTGTCTCATTGGACATGATAGGTATTTTCTTTGGTCTATATATTTCTTTTCTGGTAAACCTATTTTTGATTGCTTTAAATGTAGTATTGCACAAATATCTTCCAATGCATATGCCATTGCCCTCTTTTAAGGGGGAGAAGCAGTACCAATGAAATCCCATTTATCCTCAGTTTTCTCGAAATCTTCTTCTTGGTAAAATCTAACATGTTTAACAAAAGAAAAGGCCTACACATAATCATCATGCTTTGTGAATTACCTTCAAGACCGATCCATTTCACATTGGTTTGATTTATTAGTCCTGCTTCTTGCCCTCTACTTATACGGGCACTTGGTAGACTACAAGCCCAAAAACAGGTTTTCGTAATAGTTCTTTTTCCAATTCTAAATGTGTGTTTATGTATTAATCTCTCTAGATCATGCTATAAGGATAGATTTATGAAGACCAATCATTGAAGTTCCCCAAATATTTGGAATGTTAAAAAGGGTAGGATCTCCCAGGAGAATTGTATTTTATACAAGCACATGTGCTCCTCACAAAACAGAAGTTATGATTAACCAAGGTCTTACCCAATGTTTGATATCTTAAATGGTAATCACATTACACAAAATCTTTCACATAGAAATGCAAAAATATTAATGAAAACAAAAGATTTCATCTTCGTTCCCTAAAAAATATACATTATAGCAGATGGACAGGGAGGCCTATGATATGGTTCATATATTTCTTTGTACTTATAGTTTCAAATTTTCTGGAAGAGATAATGCTCTACAAATTTCTATAAATTGATTAACGCAGAATTCCTTGAGCATATACAATTTCATGTGCTATCAATCTCTCAGGGTAGGTTAAAGCCAACTCAACATCCTGGGCAGAACAGAACTTGGGTTGTTTGGCAGATGCAAGATAACATGATTTCCCTAATGTTAATAGTTAAATAGTTCTTTTTTGACAAAGAGAGGGAGCTTACCACCTTAGTCTTAATAGTTCTATAAAGCAGTCTGGAGGGGTGAAAGACATGTCAGATTAAAGCAAATTGATACAAATTTGGCATATCTATGGCACTCTAGATCCGGAATCCCGTGAGGCATATAGTCTTCCATGATGCCTATCGTTTAAAATTCATATAGAATAATTTACTCCATTTTTTTTTTTTTTCTAACTTTTCTAAGAGAGAGTGACAAAGTAATTCCAAGCTTTCATCAGACAAAAATGTGGACTAAATCTCTCATATTGCTCTCAGAAAAAAGAATAAAAAAATAATCTCAATACCAAAATAGAATGAAATAAATATGAATGATAAAGTAACAAGACTTAAAATCCAATCTGTACCTGTAAGGCTAACCCATACCCTCCATTGGCTTCATGTTCAAAATATAAAAGCTGTGACGATAAAGACTAGTGTCAGATGAATGCTTACAAGGAAAGCAAAGATTTGCACTGCACACAATAGTTTTAGCTATACCTTGAATTTGCTTTGAGCAGCTGAAACAACTCTCACTACTATCCCCAATTGGGCTTGCTGATCACTAACTGTAACCCCATAAAAGTGAGCACATTGTTTTTCAACCTGCATCATATCAAATCAGAGAAAAGATTAGCAAAGTTACTAGAAATCTGGTAGACTAATCCTAAGGAATAAAAGAAAATTAGAAAACACCTTCCCAGTGACGGATGTCCCGAGACGAAGCGGCCTAACCGTCACAACTCCACTAAGAGCTTCTTCAAGCACAGTAGCAGAAATTGTCGTCTTGATAGGGACACCCAGCTTGCTAAAAACATTCAAACCAAATGGATTAAGGCCTAAGTTTTAACTTAAACAAAAAAAAAAAACTCTGATGGATCATTGCCTGAATAATGCTGCAAACATCGTATTAACAGTTCCCAAATTAGATAAGTCAATTTCCATATCCATACCCTCAGTCTCCAAAGCCTGAGCCAAACATATGAGTCATTGGTCAAGACTCAAGACTTAAAAAGAACAACAGAATCTTCCAATGCAGCACATAAACAGTTTACGAAAGTTTCTTACAAGTTCAACAAAAAAATTGTATTAATGCACAGGAAAGGGTTACTTGCATATACCCCTCAAAAAATCCTATTTTATCAAAATACCCTTGTTAAAACCTTATTCCCAGCAATACCTCTCAAAAGGGTTTAACTTGTGTGTGAATGATCTTTTGTTATATCAAATATATATTTTAAGTCGTGCATGAATATCCCTCAAATTGACATTTGTGCACAACTTAACCCCTTTTGATGGGTATTGATGGGAATAGGATTTCAACAGAATTATTTTTATAGTATAAGATTTGTTAGGGGTATGGTATTTCTACAAATAAATACAACTGATCTCCCATGTGGTGTGTTGGGCCATGTTGTTGTCAAAGAATGAGAAAAGTTTTCAGCGTATTTCATAGAGAATGCATGGAATGATATCATGATAAACTCAAAGGAACCATGAAAAACAAAAGTTGGGGATGAAAATGTAAGTGGATGGTTTCCTAGTTCTATAGGGCTTGGGGATAGTGTATGTGGTCGGTCTTGCTATTGGCTCTCTTTTAATTTTTGTTTCTTTTAATGAAGAATTGAAGATATGTTCGCTCCTCTCTTCTTTCTTTTTTTTCCTTTGGGGGCAAGGCTTTAATGTGCCTCTCTCCATGTAGGAGTTTACCTCTTTTATAAATTTCTAGGTGATGAGTTCCCACCTTTCCTCAAATTTAAAAAGATGGATTTGCTCCATAAATTCCAATTGCCTAATTCACTTGTATCAGGATAAAAAAGGAGGAATTCTGTACCCATTTTGTTTCTAGGAAAAAGGATAATTGATTTTAAAAGGAGTGCTCAATAGGTGGATTTAAGTACATCTCCTGAACAGGTTTAGTCTTATTAGTGAATATGGGAACACAATGTGCAACATTTCTGTCATAAACATATGTTGGTAACAATAGGCACAATAAGTTCAAAAGAATTTCCTAACAAAATATAATGCACCAAGAGAGTGCAATTTCTGCATTGCAATAGAAGGAATATGCAAAAGTAATAAGCCGTGAGCAGTCACCTCAAACCCTGCTGTGTCATACTGCTTTCTTTTATCTGGATCTGCTAAGATGTTGTAAGAATAGGCAACCTCTTTGAAAAGTTCTGAGGCTTCAGGGTTGCCAACATTTTTGTCAGGGTGGTACCTGTCCATCATATAGAGAAGTTAATTGTTCCAACAACACTGTTCACAACTAACAGTTGCAAAAATATAAATGCAAACACAAAATGAAGAGGTTTGACAATGTACTGTATGAAGACACATGAAAAGTCATGTAAAATCACCAGGTTATGCAGAAGATCATATCAGAGAAGAACAAAGGTCTATAAAAAAAATTGATCTGAAGATATTAGGTATAAGAAGAAAAAAAAATCCTTAGAAAAAAGAATAAGATTGCAAATTTACTCAACATTCATCACGGAGAGCATAAAATTGGTTGCAGATAGAGATGGGTTCAAGTAGTTTATTGAATCAATGATGGACATGTTAAAAAAGAAAACAAAGGAGAATCTGGTACCTGGTGGGGAAGTGATTACTGATGGAAGTCTTTTTTTAAAATATAAATGGTTTCCAGGACATTGCAAATATTGGAATTGATAGCTTACCACTTTCCTCCCCTCATTTTTTAAATATGATGAATGGTAAAAGAAATTCAATGATATTGTATAGACCCCTGATTGATAAAAGAAAAGACAAGCAACAGGCAAGTCAATAAGCACAACTTCTCAAGACATTATTATCATCACATACTACAAAGCGCCTGAATATCAAATTTTGACTTGCTCATCCCAAAATAGCAACAACCTTAATTGGTTCATTCAATTATTTAAACATTTATCCAATTTTTATTTGTATGAAACGTGAAGCACACCACCTGTAATTCTACAGGAAAACGGAACATTTGGGAACATTCAATATATTTGACCTGGTTAACAAACAGAAAATGATTTCAGTTCAGCTACAGTGCCAAGATTATCAACCACACATGTAAACATGATCCATTATAATAAAATGAAGGAACTCTTTATCACCTAAAGGCAGCTGTTATTGTTCACAGACAATGGTCCCAAGTACATCTTAACTTCTAATAAACACCCATTTATATCTCAACTCTCTCAATAATTCACTTATCAAATCACCATAATTTCTGATACTATCGAATACCAATAGTAGCAATCTGACGCAAAAATTTAGGTTCATGTGAATGCTTTCTCCATCCAATTCACTCTTTAAGAATTCGATGAAAAGTGGAGGAGATGAGATGGATAAAGGTATCCAAGAAAAGAACACCTGCAAGTAAACTCTGTCCAATTTCATGATACCTAGAAAATAATCTCGACTATCAGAATGCATAATAGTCATGGAAAATCACCTTTTAAAACATCACAACTTCCATAAATTTGCTTATCACCATAAGCATAACCAAGAACACCAAGCCTTATTCCATCTATTTGGGGTTGGACAAATGGATTAAAAGTTAAAACACAATTAATGTGACACTGACCCCCCTGTAAATCAACCCAGTTCTTAGATGAAAGTCTGGGAGCAATGTAGGGGACTGCCATATCTTCTCTTAAAAAAACTTGAGGAAAATATTACATTTTGTCATTCCTGTGGTCACTTTTGCATATCAAACACATTTTGAATATTTTTTGAAGTATATACTTATCTAATGAAATAGATAGTTCCACAAAAAGTGAAGTACATACTCGAATGAATTCAATTCAAAATTTTAAAATTTTCCTAATCGTCAGGAGTTTATTAGATAATGTGGTGTCTGCAGAAACGTCCAGAGTGTATCATCGCCCAAAATTTTAAAGATCAAGATTAGTAAATACGTGCACAATATATACTCTCATGTTCTAGTGCCAGATTTCATCAAATTTTCCTTTAAAGATTACACATTTTCAAAACCAGCTAAATTGTCAACACAAAATCTCATTTAAACATTGGCAAGAAAAGCAATGTAGGCAATCAAAGGAGCTGAAATTAAAGAAAAAACAAAAAAGGTAAAGAATGAAAAAGCCCTTACTTGAGAGCGAGCTTCCGGTACGCAGTCTTGATCTCCTGATCCGAAGAATCCCTCGACACGTTCAAAACCTCGTACGGATCCCTCCGAACCACCGGCGCTGATGTCCCTTCCATCTTTACCGACGAACACATCAAACCTCCCCCCTCTCTCTAAGCGTCCTTCACGTTCTCTCCGTTAAATATTCAATTTCCTGTCTCCGAAATGTAAAGGAACGATCACCACCGAAAGCGCAGCTGGAAAGGCAGACAAAGAGAGATTTATCGAATGAATACAAGAATTTCAGAGAGAGAGAGAGAGAGAGAGAGAGAGAGAGAATCGGTGCCTGATGAGGATTTGATGAAAGCAAAATTGATTCTTCGTTTTCATAAAAAGTGCGATTAATAATCGAATGAGGCGCTCGCAAAAATTCATCGGAACTCGTAATTTCGGAAACCCGGTGTGCGTCAGATGTTACGGCAGCACATGAACTTGTATTAAAGGGAACATTCAAGATCCGAAGTTCGACTAGTTTTTTTTTATTGAGTTTATTATTTTTATGTTTCCATAAATTATATAAATCAATGATCGATCCAAAAAGTGAAGGATTGATTAATAAATCATATAGTTTACAAGGACTAAAAAATAAAAAATTCTTTTTTTATTTGGGCTTTCTAGGCGAACTCAATGTCTAACCTTCTTTAGACATAAACTATTAGCCCCCGTTTGTGTAACGAAATAAGGGAGTATAAGGGTGGTATAAGGGTGGTATAAGAATAGATAGGAAAAATAATTGTTTGTTTGAAGGGTATAACTTGGTATTACTAAGCCAGTTTAAACGAGTATAAGAGAGTATAACAATTCTAAGCAACCCCTAGGATAAGCTATACTCACATTATCTATTCCCATGGGCCCACATGTCAAATCAATTTTTTATACCTCATCACATCAAATCACCTATCAATACCTCTTATACATCAATGGGCCCACATGTCAAATCAACTTTTTTACACTTTATTTATATTTTATTCTTTATCAAACAAACAACTCAACATTTATTCTTACGTTTTCCAATGAGAATAAAAAAAATACAATCAAACAGAAAATCTTTTATTCTTGTAGATTTGTTATCTATACTGGCATAGTTATCTATCCAGAATAACTCAATTCCGCTATCCAAACGGGGGGTTAGGGTCTGTTTGGGGTGTGACATAAGGTTATTCGCTCTTGATAGCTATACTTGGATAGATAACAATCCATGTTGAATAGGAAAATTTTTGTTTGGTTATCTTTTCTGTTATTCTCATTGGGAAACGTAAAATTGATCTTTTTGTTGTTTGGTTCACCTTGAATAAAGTAAGGATAAGTGATAGATAAGAGATGGATAAGAGTTTATGACTTTTTAAATGATAATTATAACCCTGCATAAATTATTTGTGTTTGGGAATAAGTATGAAAGATGTGTATGTGATATGATAGATGTGATAGTTTTTGGAATGTGTGCAGAGAGTGTTAGGTAAGATAAATTTTTTAAAATGACATATAAGGGTATTTTTATCCATTGGTATAGATAAGCCCTGATAAGCAATTCTAGCATTTTCTGAGAATAGTTATCAGGCCTTATCCTAGCTTATCCAGACATAACTATCAATGTTTATTCTTGTCAAACAAACAACTGTTTGGGTGCTATTTTACTGTATTCTCCCCTATCCACCATTTATTATTCACCCCAAACGGGGGGTTATGGAATAGATAAAAAAAAATCGTAAGTTATGTTTGTAATTATTTTCATTAACAAATGAAATAATAAAGTTTTTGTTGGTGGGTTAATATTAAATAAATTGTGGACAAAGATTTATAGAAAGTAAAAAATTAATTTGATATGTGAGTCTTTTGATTTAATAGAGTTGATAACACATGATTTGACATGTAAGCCCATTTTATAATAGTGAAATAGATTGTGTGGAATAACATAATTCCAATAGAGATTTGAAATACCAATATCAGTTTATTTTCACATTTTATATCATATTTATACCCCTTATTCCTTGCAAATTATAAACAATGTTTTGGTCTTATTCTCGTCTATTCCTCTCTATTCCCCCTCCAAACCAAATGTATGCAAAAATTAAAAACAAAAATAAATGTTGTTATACACAGTCTTTTTTTTATAGTCTGAAATACAGTTTCATGTATCTTATTATTAGTCTTCAGAGTGAATTTTTTTTTACATGCGTTAAAAATAGATCTATTCAATTTAAAAATGAAATGATATACACTTTTTATCAGAACATATATTTTATTAGACAATGGTTATTCTTTCCCTAAAAATTTGAGATACCTCAACCGTTGAAGACAAACAAACAAAAAAATCTAAAGGGGGTTAAACGCATGTAATCCCAAAAATTAAATATGATTGCATGCATGCATACTATTTCATATTGTACAAGTAATTTTTCTAAAAAATTTATTTATAATATCAATTATCTACAAAAATATTTATATCTGAAAAATTTATACTTAAATATTGATATTAATATTCATATTAATATTAAAATAATGATTTAATAATAAAAAAAATTAGATTAAATACATACAGCCTCCTAAAAAATATTGTATAATATTAATAACCATATCTACAGATCTACCCTTTGAAATGTGGCTTGTGGGGAGATTGTATTGATGAATATCCACCAAATAATTTGGTTAACCCTTACATGACAAAGTATGGATGGATCAATGAACACTCGGTTATTCCGAAGTTAATTCTCATTGGTTTTGATCACAAATATTTTGCCACCAATTTATTAGGTCGAATTAGAAGTAAAAAAAATATTATTATTATTGTTTGATAATGCATTTGAACATTATTTTATTTTAATAAAAAAAAAAAAAAAAAGCAAACGTGATTTTAACGGGGCGCCTAAGGGTGGCATATCAATGGCAATAATGTAATCGGTCTCTAACCTTTGTTAACTTACCTTAATTACTCATTAATTCCCTCTACTATTAAGGTCCATCTATGTTTCCTTAGATTTGGGCACCCTCTTAATTTAATTAACCAGGTTGCCTATCGCATTATTAAAAAAAGTAAAACTTAATTAAAAGTTTGTTATATCATTTACTAAAAAAAATATATGTTTTTGAAAAAACATAAAAAAAAATAAGCTTTCTAAAAATTAATTTTTATTATGCTACTTTTTTTTTTATTATATTGGAGGAACCTGCCATAACAAAAACAAAACCACATCCATTACCCTAACTCCACAAAAACCAATAAAACTCATCCACCCTAAACTTTCCCAAAAATAAATAAATAAATTAAATTAAATTAAAGCCGGAGCCTAGTCATCTCCTCCTCCGCAAGCCGGAGCCTAGTCATCTCCTCCTCCGCCCCCTCCTCAACCGCCGCAGCCTCGACGGCAATCATCGCCCCCTCCCCCACCCGAGACGCGACGCCGTCAACCTGAACTTTTCGCCATGGCGGCTCCACCGTCACGCGCCTCTTCTCGCCTTCCCACGTCACGTACCCCACCGTCTTGCGAAGGGTTCTCTTTCCCTTCTTCGTCGCGACGACGACCGCCCCAGCTCCTCGCGCGCCTTCATCTGGCGGGGACGGCCACTCGGGTTTGGGCCCTCTCACTTTGCCCTTCTCGTACGCTCGGTCGATCGTGTCGTGGACGGAAGGGAAGCCCTCCACGTGGAGCGTGCCGTCCGGGGAGTAGGCGATGATCGCGTACTGGGACTCTGGGAGCCGCAGAGGACCGAGTGCTCGCGTGTCTTCTTCGCGAGGGATTCGTATCTCTCCTTAAACGTGCGCTTCTTCTTCTCCTCCTCCTCCTCCTCCTCTTTGGGCTTCACCATTATCGATCCTTTGCTCCTCCTTTTTTATCTGTTATGGAAAGGTTGTATAATAATGTGTTTTGGGTAGGGCTGCAACTCGGGAGGGTTGGGTTCGGGTTGACCCCAACCCGAACCCAACCCGAATTCCAAACTACCCAACCCTAACCCGACCCAACCCGATTTTCAACCCAAATTGGACCAACCCGAACCCAACCCGAAATTAAATAAACCAACCCGACCCAACCCGACCCCAACCCGATTTTCAACCCGAATTGAACCAACTCGACCCAACCCGAATTTCTAACATAATGTGTAAATTAAATAAATCAATCTCACCCAACCCATAAGATTAGCTAGGTTTACCTAAAATTTGGACTACCCATATTAGAAGTTACAAAATAAACGGCCATGATTTTTTTTTTAACTATTAATTTACGGGTTCGGGTTGGGTCGGGTTGGGTCGGAGGCCAACCCGAACCCAACCCGATTTGTGAGTCACCCCGAATTGGCCAACCCGAACCCGAACCCGAACCCGATTTGATCAACCCAACCCATGTAAAAATCGGGTTCAATCCGTCGGGTTCGGGTTCAACCCGACCCAAGTTGCAGCCCTAGTTTTGGGTTATGGAACGTTTAGGTTTTATAGCGGGTTTGATGGATTGGTTTGTTTTCCTTCTTTTTTTTTAGTTTCCATTTATTGATTATTATTGTTATTATTGATTCGGATGAACGAATCATAACAAACGGTATGGGGTGAAACGGTTACATTGTATAAATATGGGTTATGTGTATATACCCCTTAAAAATATTATATTGTCAAGTTACCCCTTAAAACTCTGTTATCCTTTGAAGGGTTTTTTTTTTTTTTGCATAATATAGTATTTTAATTTTTGTGAAAAGACTTAAAAGATATTCATGCAATTTAAATTCTTTTTAGCGGTGTTGTTGAAAATAGTAATACACCAGGGATAGATTTATAAAATGAGATGATTATTTAATCTTCAAAAGAGTAAAAATCTCAGATGTTATGCAACCGAAAACCAAGATTAATTAATCCAAGACAGTTTTTGATAGGAATCAACCGAAAACTTCAACTTACAAGTTCAAGTGTTCTGGAGCTCAAAAAAATGCAGGTATTTTCTGTTTTTTGTTGAGTGGAAGTATTATAATAAATATGGATTTGATCCGCTGTTACTAAGGCATTGACTTTTACATTTTGTACTGGTTTTAATTTAGATAGTAAAATGGAGTGGGACATGGGGAAGTTAGGGGATGCAGTCAGATAACTCTTGTTCTCATATACAAGAATTAGATGGAGAAAATGACAAACAGACAAAAGGTGAGTAAATAAACTACTGAGATCACAGTTCTCTAACATCCCAAAAGGTCAGGTATTCTAATTTAAATCATGATTCATCATCCAAAATGCTGGATCATTAAAAAAGTAGATATTTTTTTTGTGAAGAGAACAACTGGTGGCTTCCATCCTAAATCACATTCACATACCCACACCATAAACAACTTATATCCAAAGAAAAACATCAAAAACTTACACCCACACCATAAACAACTTGTATCTCAATATCTCGGGTATGATTTTAGGCCTTTCAAAAAACTACAAATTCAAAAGAACCATAAAAAGAAGATAAAAAAACTTATAAACAAATATTATACCTCAACCTCAATCTCAAACAGATAAAAACCTCGTATCTCTCCTTAAACGTGCGCTTCTGCTTCTTCTTCTTCTTCTCCTCCTCCTATTTGGGCTTCACCATTATCGATCTCCTTTGCTCCTCCTTTTTTATCTGTTATGGAAAGGTTGTATAATAATGTGTTTTGGGTTATGGAAAGTTTAGGTTTTATAGCGGGTTTGATGGATTGGTTTGTTTTCCTTTTTTTTTTTAGTTTCCATTTATTGATTATTATTGTTATTATTGATTCGGATGAACGAATCATAACAAACTATATGGGGGTGAAATGGTGACATTGTATAAATATGGGTTTTTGTGTATATACCCCTTAAAAATATTATATTGTCAAGTTACCCCCTTAAAACTATGCTATCCTTTTAAGGGTTTTTTTTTGCATAATATAGTATTTTAATTTTTGTGAAAAGATCTGCTTAAAAGATATTCATGCAATTTAAATTCTTTTTAGCGAAAATAGTAATACACCAGGGATAGATTGATAAAATGAGATTTTTCAGGGGTGTATTTGCAAAACAAAATTTATAAATACCGTAGCTTACTACGTCTTATCCACCAAATAATTTAGTTAACCCTTAGCCCCCATTTGGAATTGGTATAACCCCTCGGATAACCCTAGATAAATATTTTAGGATGTTTGTTTACCCTGGATAACCCCAGATAAATTATGTCAGAATAAACCCTGATAAAGTGGTATATGGATTTCAATCAACCCATAGAATAAAAGTTATCATAGGTTATTCCACCTGTGGGTTCACTGTCAAATCAACTATCATATCAACTGTCATCACCTCTTATAAATCATCTGTCAAATCAACTATCATTACTTTTTTACATTTTATAAATTTTATACATACTTTATTCACATTTTATCGAAACAACAAAACATTTATTCTTACATTTACTAACAAGAATAATTCAAAATACAACCAAATACAAAATCATTTTATCCTTATTTATATTCACTTATGCTTAGATAAATCTATACCTTAGAATAAAATCTATCCTCGTTTAGGGAGATTATGCGTTTGAAAAGTTAAAAATTCTCAAACTCAGATCTAAACACATTTTTAGTTTTTACTTTTCAAACCACAATATGTCTTTTTAGGTCAAAAAAGTCTTACGGTTGAAAATATAATAAAACATAGTTTTTCAAAAACTGAGTTTTGAACATGAGATTTTAAGAATCTCAGTGTTTCAACCTTACATCCAAACGTTTTTATGTAAGGGTATATTTGGATGGATCAATGAACACTTGGTTATTCCAAAGTTCTCATTGGTTTTTATCGAAACGAAATTAAAATTAAATTCAAGGAAAGCTTCTAATACATATCGGTCGGGTCATCATGTCTAACTTTAATTTAAGGGAAAAATTCATGTTACCCCACAATCCATTTGATGTCTACATAACCGCCCCCTTGACTTTTCTGGATATCCACATAACCCATTGAAAACACATAAATTCATTAAGTTCAAAATCTGTTCAGTTTTAAAATATTTCATGAATATGATCTATTATCTAAAATCAGGCTCAACAAGTTATATATTATTTTTTTTATTTAAAAAAGGTAGATCTTGCTACCGGCACTTTCATTGATAATTAAAAGTGGGTTACAAGTCCGAACTGGAGATGAGAGGATATAGAGAAAAAACAATTAGAAGAACAAGAACTTATAAAAAAAAAAGGACAATCATAGCACAAAAACAGAATACGCGGGGGGTTTGGATGATTAATAGGCGTGGTATTTACCAATTACTCCAATAGCCTCTCCCCCCACGCAACTC
Organism: Acorus calamus; assembly: GCA_030737845.1. Lineage (NCBI taxonomy): Eukaryota > Viridiplantae > Streptophyta > Magnoliopsida > Acorales > Acoraceae > Acorus > Acorus calamus. The sequence goes on along the minus strand of CM060858.1, from coordinate 17,679,862 downwards.
TGTGCCACTACAATGTGATGTCCAACCGGCCTCTATCGAGAGAAATCCCTCGAACCCCTGCAATCCCTCGTCCCCACTCCGTGATAGAGAGAGACACCATCTCCCACATGTTCTCCACGTAGACCCGCGAGCCCCTGAAGATCGTCTCATTCCTTGTTCTCCAAATCGCCCATGTGATTGCCGGTATCACTGATCGGAGAATGATGTTGACAAGTCTCGAGTTTTCAGGTCTACGGAGAGACTTCCCTGCCTCCCACATGGACTCGGTGTCAACGAATGAAGGGCGCCAAGATGCGGCCTCCCCCATGATGTCCCATAGGGCTCTCGAGACCTTGTACTGGCAAAAGAGGTGTGCAATCGTCTCTGGTTCCTCTCCACAGAGGGCACAGCTCACCAGTTCAGAAGGTCTCCATTTTGCGCGATATACCTTCGTTTGGAGGCGTTCCTGATACAACAACCACATGAATATTTTTACCTTTAGTGGGATCTTCGGCCGCCAAATCTGTCCAAATTTAGTTGCGACATTTGCCCGTGGACGATCCACGCGCCACCAATTGTAGCATGCCTTGACCGAGAAACCCTTAGCCGTATTAAGGGCCCAGCATGCGGTGTCCTCTGTCTCCCCTGACCGGTCCTCCCACGCAGGTAGGCGCTCCGAAAGCAGAGCCAGCTGGGTGATCTCCTCCTCGGTCAACCGGTTTCACCGAAGACTGATCTCCCATCCATGAATTGCGCCTGTACCAGTCCAAAAGGAGGAGACGCTACCCTCTTGTCGTACCGAGAGCCGAAAAAGATCTTGGACCTCCTCTCGAAGGGGTCTGGGGCCGCACCACCGGTCGTGCCAAAAATGTGTTCCCCGACCATCCCCGACCTTCCAAAGTATTGCCGATGAGAACTCGTGATGCAACCCAAAAATGGCTTTGCAGACAAACGTTGTTCTCGTCGAGATCGAAGGCCACCGACGGTCTCCCACCTTCCAAATGAAACTTTGCAGACAAGTTATATATTATTAAAAAGATGAAAGCGCAAAGATGAAAGTTAAAATTTAAAATATTATTAACTGAACATTCTAACATTTGAGAAACATTTTTTAATTTACATAAATGAGATGCATCTCACACAATGCAAATACATTTCCTAAATGTTTACACCCCTTATAACTATTTATTACATTTACACAAACACTGTTATATTTACATAAATGTAATATACATAAATGTTTTACATTCTATGCAATGTTTAAACAATTTAAAAACATATCATCTCTTCAATAATCTCATTTACATTTTATAGAAAATATCAAACACATTTTTTGTTGTGAGTTATATTTAATAAATATCACATGAACTATTTGTTATATTTTCATAAAGACTGTTACATTTACATTTACCTAAATGTTGCAATTTACCTGTAGTTGACTATTGCATTTATGAATGTAACAAATATAAATTAATACATGCATGTAGTTGACTGTTACATTTATGAATGTAACAAAAATAACACATATTTGAAAAATGATTATTTACAGTCAACAATGTAGCAGTAGCATCAAACAAACTACACATATATGAAATATAACAATATCGAGTGTTACATTTAGATATTGAGACAAAAGCAAATCAAACTGTGAAAAATGACATTCAATACATGAAAAAAATTTCGTATTTAAACATTTAAAACAGAAAGCAAAGCACAATTCGATTATGAATCCAATAATGTCAAACCTGATCCGAGAGACATTGAGGTGAGATCAAAATAAAAAAAAACGATTTCGTGCCTTCCAAAACCTAAAAAATAGAATTTCATATCTGCTCTCACGTGTTCTTCATAAACAAAATGAAATTCAGACATCGATTAATATTGTTGCATGATTTTCATAATCAATTACAGGATATTTAGAATTAACTCAATGATCATACATATTGAAGTAGTTATCAAATAAATGACATAATAAGTAATGTCCTATTATCTTGGAGCTTACAATAGGACATATAAGATTGGACTAGAAAATCATTATTCTATTATAAACACTACCTCCAACATTTGTCTCCTTATCCCACGGCCCTCCAATCCACTCATCAAATCCAGAGGATCGATTAAATATTTGAGAAGCTTAACTACGATGAATCAACCGATGTCATAATTACAAGTATGGATTTTATGCAGACGCGCTCGAATAATTAAGTCGAAGGACCCTTCATCGTCGGACGAGCTAGAGAGGAGGAAATCCCATCAAATGAACAAAAAATCAGAAACCCAATTCAACATCCGAATCAACCACCACTGCCCATAATCAACCAAACACATCAAAGCACAACAATTCCAATTAAGTAAACACAGAAAACCCAAATCACCCATTTCAACAAACAAAATCAAAGTCACAAACCTCTCCGAACTCCCCACACCTCTCTCTATCCCTACAAAACACCCAATCACGTAGGCAAGGTCCATCACCCCCATCACATATTTGTTTGCCAGGCTTACAACACTCCTTCGATGCATTGAACTTGAAACCCGTCCCCCACTTCACCAACACCTCCCCCCGAACTCCAAATGCGATCAAGAAACTCGTAAAGATCGGATGTTTAAATGATGTATTAATGGGGAAACTTGATAAAAATAAATAAATAAAAAAGTAAACAAGGAAGGCCAAGAAGACCGCATGATTACATCACTTGCAAAGTACCGTAGTAATCCGATCAAACACCTTCTATTTTTATTTTCCTGTGGAATTTAATTTAGGGTCTTGTGATAGTCTATCTATTATTTTTAGGCTTTTAAAAAAAATTAAGTTGTTTTTAGGTCTCTAAAGCATTTAAATATTATTTTTAGATCCCTTTAACCGGATGTTATTCAAAAAAATTGAAAACAAATGTTAGAGAATGTATTATGTAGGGGCACCATAATAAAAGGATACATGTTATTCAAAAAAACTTTAAAAATGCTTTCTAATAATTCTGTTTTACATTAAGCTACTTGCCTAACAAAAACAAAACCACATCCATTACCCCTAACTCACCAACATCAAACCACAAAAACAATAAAACTCATCCAACCAAAACAACAACCCCCCCCCCCCCCCCCCCCCCCCCCCCGCAAAAAAAAAAAAAAAAATCAAAGCCGGAGCCTAGTCATCTCCTCCTCCTCAGCAAGCCGGAGCCTAGTCATCTCCTCCTCCCCCACCCGAGACGCGACGTTGTCAACCCGAACTCTTCGCCATGGCGGGTCCATCGTCACGCGCCTCTTACCGTCTTCCCACGTCGCGTACCCCACCGTGTCGCGAGAGGTTCTCTTTCCCTTCTTCGTCGCGACGACGACCGCCCCAACTCCTCGCGCGCCTTCATCTGGCGGGGACGGCCACTCGGGTTTGGGCCCTCTCACTTTTCCCTTCTCGCGAGGGGTTCTCCTTCCCTTCTTCTTCGTCGCGACCACCGCAGCCACACCTTCATCTGGGGAAGGCAACTCGGGTTTGGGTTCTCTCAATAATTTTCCCTTCCTGTACGCGCATTCGATCACCTCTTCGACAGAGGGAGAGCCCTCCACGTGAAGGGTGCCGTCCGGGGAGTAGGCGATGATCGCGTACCAGGACCCGCAGAGGACCGAGACCTCGCGAGTCTTCTTCGCGAGGGATTCGTATCTCTCCTCAAACCTGCGCTTCTTCTTCTTCTCCTCCTTTTTCTCTTTCTGCTTCACCATCTTTTCTTTCTTTCTTTTTTTAATCTGTTATGGACTTATGTGGAAAGGATGATAAATAATATGATTTGGGTATGGAAAGTTTGGTTTTTATAATGGGCGGGCTTGATGGATTGGTTTTGTTTCCGTTTTTTGAGTTGCCATTTATTTATTTCGTGTTGATTTTTTATTATTAGTACTGATTCGGATTAACGAATCATAACAAACTATATATAACAATTATTTCTTTCCCCAAAACAGAAGGCAAGATAAAAATAATAAAAATAAAGTCATGGTAGAACCTTAAGAAGTTCTTTAAAGTCTCCTGGTCTGGCCTACGCCTGTTAGTGGGTCGACCCGATCCGACCCGAAAGACCTAAGATCCAATATGGACCTGACTCGAAAGACCCAACATTCAAATGAATACCTGGACCCAACTCGTTCACAAGCCTACTTATATATACCCACCAATTTTTTTCAAATCTTCCAACATAGGCCTTGTTTGGTATCGCTTAATTAAAGCAATTCCGCTTTTAGTTAAGTAGAAAGTTAAAAAGTGTTGTCAAACACATTCTAAAAAGTTGATTTAATTAAAAAGTTACTTTCAGTTTTTAGTAAAAAAATGTTGATTTTTAAAAAACGAAAAAAAAATCCACTTTCCAAGAATCAAGTCTATTTAAGCCACTTTATTCAAATCTTATTTTTCAAACGTGTTTGCAAATGACCCTAAACATTTTCTGCCAACTACCAACTGAATTTCCAATGTTCATGAATTTACTTTGGATCCAATTTGTATTGGAAATATCAAATAAAAAAGGTGAAAGATCTCACCACCACCAAATAAGGAAGGTAATAAAGATCAAATATTTTATTTGATATCAAATAATTAGGAAAATAATTAGGAGAATAAATCACATTGATTTTCTCCTTATTTATGAAGTCAATAAATGACCCTATATTAATTGGTGAGTAATTTAGCATATTTAATAATATATATGGACCACTTTTAAAAATGTTTTAATGTTATGTTATTGGCCTACATTAGGAGATTTGATTTTTTAGATTGTTTGTTTTTCTCACAACACCCTGTAAAAGGATGTGAAGGGGTTGTGTTATTTTTAATTCAAGCAAGTTAATAAAAATGAGAATTTCTATTGCATCTTGTGGTGAGAGTGGTGTTGGTGTTTTTGAAAACACCAAAGGGGTATCATAAGGATTCTTTTGTCACTCACGCAGAAATGATTTTGAGCATGCATATATTAAGTTTATCTACTCGAAAGGGATCGAGAGCCCCAATCAAATGGGTATCTACATCAAAATATTATTGGAACCCAATATAATCTTTTAACCCAAAGACTACTTGACCAAAACCAAAGTTTCCAACAAATTCTTCCATCTAGAATCCCCAGTAGCTTTCCAATCCGACTGCATTTCCAGATAGACTTCCGGAACAGGAAATAGACCCTATGGACTCCTTTGAGACTTACCTGTAAGATACTCTAACCTTAATCATCACATATACATTAGACCATCACACTGATTTCTAATGATCAACCACAAAAATCCAATGTGGACAAAAGGGTCACAATTGTATGTCATAAGATACCTGGTCTATTATCTTGCAAGCATCATGGTGAACGCATAGAGGAATAGAACATGACAAGATGAAATATTTAAAGGTCATATTTAGGTTCAGTACTCTCATTCTCGTTCTAGTGGAAATTTCACAAAAATTGTATTTGTAATCCTCGCTCCATTCTTATGTTCGCTCCTAAACATGCATTACAAATCAATTTTTCTTACCATGGATTTTACCCGAACAAGATTCGTGGGCAAGAAGAATTCTTTTTCTAATGGAAACTTTACCACTGCAAAGCTTGCAATTTTCAGCTATCAAGGGACAATGTCACTGATTCACTAGTTTATGATAATACTGCATCCTTATTGAAATCAAATAGAAATCCCCTATTTGGATAGTGATACAAACTATTTTAGGATATATAATTATTTAAGTATAAATAAGAAAAAAATCATTTTTTTGTATAATTATGATATTAGTTATTCTCGTTGGTAATGTAATTGTTATGAAGAAAGAATGGAATAATGAGAATCCTTAGATTCCACTTAGGGTTAAATCCCTTTATATAGACAAATGAATAGGAGTTACACATGTAATGCACTACACATATTATGAGATAACACATATAATATAAGAGTAATAATAAAAAATTTATTGTTTAGTTGACTATGGATAAATTGTGGATGAAAGGTTCATATACTGTGGATAAAATATTATAAAATATGAAAAAATGATTTAGCATGTGGACTATCTCATTTATAAGAGGTGATTACAAGTGATTTAATATGCGGGCCACCTTATTCCAATGGAATAGATTGAGTGAGATAACACAATTCTAAAGGATCTGAATTATCAATATTAGTTTATTTTCACTTATCATGGCTTAGCTATACCCACAAATTTTTTTATCGGTAAGTATTTTTTTTATTTACTGGTCAAATATTCATCTATCCGCAGGTAGCAAGATTTCAACTCAGGTCCCCTCACTAAGGAGAGGGTACATCTATCACCATATCAAGACGAGATCCACTTATACCTACATATTCCTTGTAAACAAAAAGTCTTTTGGGCTTATTTACCCATATTCCATCATATTCTCCCCCTATATCTCTACCCAAGCTGAGCATAAGAGATGTGCATCTCCTTAGTCCTTAGGCCATGTCGACACAACAGGGGATTTAGGGTCTATTTAGATTTGTTGCCCAAACTATGCTATGATAGCTTGGCAGCGTTGGAAACACAATGTTTTGGGGATTTTCGAACTCAAGAAAAAATGGCATGTGAACGCGACTTACACTGTGTAAACACAAACGCAAAAATGTTTGGATCTGTGATAACATTTTAATGAATTTTCTATCGTAGAATCTACTCTACTACAGACCCAAACAGGGCCTTAGGCTCCATTGGAATTTGTGATTGAGAAGATTTTGTGTTTCAAAAGTTGATGATTATCAAATGTAGATCCAAACATATTTTTAGTATTTAACTGTTCAATTTCTCTTCATGCTTTTTCATGCTAAAATTCAGCGAATTTGTCTTGCTCGTATCAATTCAATGGGCCACGTTCCTGCCTCCGCATTGAAAAATTCTGCCACTGACCCTTCCTTCTTGGCTGCCAGCCTATGGATATCCGGGGTTGACTCACACAGCCGAGCTTCCCCACACCATCGATCTCGCCAGAAATGCACCGCCTCCCCCTTGCCCACCTTCCATTCGTTCGCTTCTTCCATCTCCATGCGCTCCGCGAACAGGCCCTTCGCGATCTTCATCGCCCGCATGTTCAACGCCGGCCACCTCCGCTCACCGATTCCGCCTCCCCTGTAGCAGTCCCTTATAATTTGTATCTAGAGCACCTGCCCTACCTCGAACCAGCGCCAAGTCCACTTAGCTTGCATTGCCTGATTCATCGTATGCAAATCTAGCACCCTAGCCCGCCTGCCTTCTTTGGTGTGCATACCTTCTCCCAATTCACCATGTGTGGTGTACGTCTTTGCTCCTCTCCTCCCCGCCACAAGAAATGCCTACGTATACGATCCACCCGCTGCCTGTATCAACGTAAGTCTCTCGCCCCAACTAAGCAATTTTCCTTTCCATCCCGACAACCTCCTCTCGAAACGCTCTATAAGGGGATCCCAGTGCTCCTTTTTCAAGCGTCCCTTCACCAGCGGCAGCCCTAGGTGTTTGGTGGGAAAAAACCCTACCGGACAACCCATTGTCAATGTGGATTTTTTACCACGAAAGGGTCGTGATCCGGTTCTTTCGAACTTAGATCCGGTCCGCATGAGACGTACCGAATCGCCATTCGAAAGATCGTCCAAGTTCGCTCGAGTGCTCTCAAGGACGCTATTGTGATCACCCCTTGCTTTTCCTCAAAAGCAAGAAAAATGGGTTTCTTCTTTTACTCGCCTTTACCGGAGAATGGTGGATTCTCTTCACGTTGACGTAGCCGGCCATGCAACACGATGAAGCTCAGGTACCTCGCACAAAATTATTAAGATCCGATTAGAAAAATAGTGTAGTAAATTATTCTAAAATCAAAGTAAAAAAATTAAATATGAATATTAAAACGCACCGCGTTGGTTTGTTTGGGGAGGGGACTAGTAATGATTTTATTAACCCCTCCCCAAAAGATTTATCACTTTAAAATGTAATAAAAATAGGTTGGAATTAATGCACTAACTAAATGATGATGTAAATGAGATTAACTAGTAAATAAAAATAAAAGACAAGATAACAAAAGAAAGCCCTCCTTCTTAGAGCTTCTGTAACTTCTTCTTCTCCTCTCTTTCTCTCTTTGCTCTCTCTTACACACACACTTTTTTTCTTTTTTTTTCTAAACAGGTCTGACCCTCCTTCCTATTGAATGATCAAATATTCACCCTCCCTCCTTCCTCTCTGTTTTTTGTTTTTTTTTTTTTTGATGATCCGATATCTCACACTCTCTCCTCTCTTACACTTAACCAAAAAAGAACCAACTTCACTCCCTTCTTCCTCTCTGTTTTCTTTTCTTTTTTCCTCTCAAATCATCCGAAACCTCCTCATTTTATACTCCCTTGAAAACCACTCAATGCCCCTTGTTTTCATCTCCTCTCCTACTAATGAAAACCATCTAAATGTACTCCTCCCTATCACTTCTCCTTTTCTCTTGTACTCTAAATAAACTATAGCCACCCGTTCATTTCCTTAACCCCTAAGAAAACCTTTTAAAATGAAATTCCATCTACTCTCAAATCAGACATTCATTCTTACCTCTATGTGTACGTGTAAGTGAAGCATGAGAGACATGAGAAGTGATGACATGCATGGTGTACGTGAGAAGTGCATGAGTGGAGGCAGATGAGACATGTGATGAGTGTGTAAAGGTGATGATGAGCGTGAGCATTGAATAAACTTATTTTTCTCTTTTATAATCGATAGCCAAGTGCATGGAACATGGGAGATGATGTGTCTCGTGGGAGGCATGAAAGAGAATGCAATGCATGAGTGTATGTGATGCATGCATTTGTATGAGTGCATGAACTAGGGTTATACACTTGTGAAATTATAGCAAGTAGAAAAATAATGTATTTGGAACAAGTATGGAACTGATTTGGATATCACTAGGGATTAGTAAATTGGATCTCAAACTGGTCAAAATGGGGTATCTACACCCATGTGTTCTGCCAACCGCGCTTCCTCCTCGACGGACGTGTGAATCTCGTGCATTGTGCACTTCCGCCAGTTGAGGGACATGCCCGTCACTAAGCCGAAGCAAAACACCACGAATCTAAGTCCGCATACGCTCGTGTCTGACGCTTCACTTAGCAGTAATGTGTCATTGGCATACTGTAGGATCGTAACCTTCCTTCCGGTCAGGGCACTAGCTAACCCCGTGATCCATCCCCCCTCCACCACCCTATCGCACATGCGTTGCAATACATTGGCAACCAAAACAAACATAATAGGAGACAGTGGATCCCTCTGTCTTAAGCCCTTGTTTAGTGGAAAGAAACCTGCAACCTCACCATTTATCACTACTGACACTTGGACCGTGTCAATGCATTGTCAGATCATCCTAATCCACCGTTCTTGAAAGTCGTGTTGCGCCAATAAGTCAAGCAGGAAGTGGCGGTTCACATTGTCGTAGGCCCTCGCAAAATCAAGCTTGAACATCAGCCCCTTCCTCTTGTCTTTTTGAAGCGCCGAGACCAACTCTTGTGCTGTAATGAAACCTTCTGGCAATAGCCTCCCTGGTAGGAAGGCTGATTGAGAGTCTGCAACCAAGTCCCCGCACACTGCCTTGAGTTTGTTGGCCATCACCTTGGCCACAATCATGTACACTCCGTTCACCAAACAGATTGGTCTGAAGTTCTCGACCCGCGTAGCTCCTTCCCGCTTCGGTATCAACACCAACAGAGAGGCATTCAAGCAACCCATGCTTTGTCCCCCCCCCCCCCCCCCCCCGTGAAACTCGTCGAACATGCTACCACATCTTCCTTTACAATGTTCCAGTAATGTTGGAAAAACGCGAACCCGAAGCCATCCGGGCCCGGTTCCTTGTCCCCCTCCGCCTTCGCAAATGCCAGAAATATCTCCATCTCTGAGAATGGCGCGTCTAGATTCATGATCTGTTCCTCATTCAGCCTCGGCAGGTCCCTGCCTCCCACGATAAATTCCACCCAGTCCTTTTTTTGTACGCGCTCTTAGAGTATACCACCAGGTGATCTCGGATGTCCCCCAGTTCCTCCCATTGGTTGGCGCTAATATGTATTTGCGTAATTTTGTTCGTCCTTCTTCTTTGGCTGGCCGCTCGGTGGAAGAATCTCGTGTTGTTACCCCCCTATTCTTCCATAAGGCCTTGGACTTCTGCCGCCATTCGCATTCCTCCATCTTCAGAATGTTGGCCAGCTCTTCCTTTGCCATGTTCCTATTTGCTTTGTCTATCTCTGTTAAGACCGAATCCTCCTCTGCTCGATCCACGTCTTGAAATTTTTTCAATAGTTCTTGCTTCTTTTCCTCCCTGGGCGCCTTTACCGTGCTGCTCCATTGTTTAAGTACCCTCCTCAAACGGCACAGCTTGAATGCTACCCGACGCGCCCCGCACAGTCCACTCGCACTAGCGCTCCACGAGGTCCTGATCAGCTCCTCGATCCCTCCACCTCGCACCACCAAGTTGCGATCGGAAGGGCCCTGGGGCCCATCTCTCTGAGACCGCGATGAGCGGTAGCGAAATATGGTCCGAGACCGTCCTCGGGAGTCCCGACACCACGCAACCTGGATATAGTTTTCCCATTCTTCATCGACTAGGAATCGGTCAAGTCTTGCCAGTGACAAGGCTTCCCGCATATTACTCCACATAAACAAGTGGTTCATAATGGGCAAGTCCATTAAGCCCTCTTCCTCTATCCAATCTGAGAAGTTGGCCATGGTTGTGGAGACTTCCCCTCCGCGGTTCCGCTCGTCTGCCCTGCGCAAAACATTGAAATCGCCCATAAGCACCACCGGCACGCCCCATCGTGCGTGAATGGCCGATAGTTCATTCCATGTCGTCTCCCACTGCACATCCTCGTGTGGACCGTACACTCCCGTGCATCCCCACCTCGCTCCGGTATGCCGATCCTCCAGGAGGATGGAGAGTGAAAACCTGCCCACCACTTTCTCTACGACCTTCCAAAAGTTCGAGTTCCAGCAGAACAAAATACCTCCAGCTGCTCCCCTTGCATCCTTGCACGCCCACTCCTCCAACAGCCCCGCTCCCAAATTAGAGATAATCCACTGGTCCATTACCTCCATTTTTGTTTCTTGGAAACATCCGATTTGGATTTTATGCTCCCCCACCGAATCCCTGATCACCCTTCTTTTTGCAAGGTCGTTTAGACCCCTTACGTTCCAAGTGATGCACTTAAACATAAATAAACCATGTAATTCCCACGACATCGCTCCCTCTCCTTCGCCTGTTCAATGCGCTCGTTCTTCCCGAGTGTCCTCCGGTTCTGCTGGCTGTAGTTCCTCTGCCTGCACCATTTTTGTTTCCGCTGCGTGCTCCAGCCCAAGCTGCCCACCTTTTCTCATTTCACTGCTTATGTCTATATCCTCTACCTCCTCCGGCCCGAACGGCCCACACTGTTTGAATTCCCCTCGTACGATTTTAACAAAGCTGGAGACCTGCCTCTGCTCACCCACCTTGAGACCCAGGCCTAAGGCCCAATCCCTTGTCAACTCCAGCCCTATGGGCATGTATACAGAGCTCGCATCCGTCCTTCTGTTCACATCTATGATGTTGTACGCCTCCTTTGTCTCTTGACCCATTTTCGAAATGTGCTCATTTGAGATCGCCAGCTCCAATCGTGAACCCCCGACAGAAGTGCGGGAAGGGTATTCAAAAATCCCGAATATAGGTTTCGAGATTGGGTGGGGCTATTTGCACCCCTTTGTTTGCTGAGCACACCCCTTTTAAATGGGTTAGCATTTGAAGATCCATTTATAAATGGATACTAAATATACCCATTCTGAAAAGGGTTAGCCACCTGGAGTGTCTAAGTATGTGTAATCTATAGTCACATCTGATGTCTATGGGAACATAAGTGAGACCCGTAGGTGCTAGAATGGGTCAGACACGCGAGATGTCTAGGTATTGGTAATCCGTAGACACTACTGAAGTCTATCAGAATAAAAGTGAAACCTGTAGGTTTGGAATGGGAAAGACACCTAAGATGTCTAAATATATTTGATCCATAGACACATATGATGTCTATGAGAGCAGAAGTGAAACTTGTAGATTCTGAAATAGGTAAGACACCTGAAATGTATATGTATTTGTATTACCTAGACACTGCTGCAGTATATCAGAACAGAGATGAAACCTGTAGATTTTAACTAATTAGGTAGACACCTAATGTGTCTAGGTATATGTGATCTCTAGACATTTCTACAGTCTATCGAAACATAAATGAAACAAGTAGATTTTGACTAATGAGGTAGACACCTGAGGTGTATGAGTATATGTGATATCTAGATATTGTTGTAGTCTATGGGAACAAAAGTGAAATCTGTAAGTTTTTACTAATGGGGTAATCTATGGGAACAAAAGTGAAAGTCATATAGTGGTTTAACAACATTCATAAACACATGCTTGTTGAAAAACATTCAAAACTCATTTCTTTCATTCAAAGCTCATTCATTCAAAGCCACATAAAAATTGATCAACATCATTCACACATAATCATATAAACATTATTTAACCGGTAACAAGTTCTTCGACAAAAACAACAATATACTTGTTGAAGTGATTTACAAAAATACATCTAATACATGATTGATTACATAAAAAATCAAAATGATCTGTTAAAGACGCACACCATTCGTGTATTTCAACTGTCGGCCACCCTCTTAGAACGCGTTCTCTAGGAGGTGACTTGGGGTGACTTGACGATGACAGAAAATATGTGTTGTCTTGACAGTAGTCCAATATGTTTTGTATCTGTCTTTACCAAACACCCGTTGTATGTCACCCTCCTACTAGTGGGTGTGAGTATTGTGATATAGTGGTACGCTATATCAGAAAAAAATATTAATGTGTTAAAAAAAACTGCAACATAATTTATCATGTAATGATAAATGATTAAAATAAACTCAACAATAATAACCAACCATGAAACAAAATAACAAACTACTCATTAACATTCACCGTTGCCTAAATCCTCCGATATAAGAAACATTTTTTAGAAGTCATTGTTCTTACTATGTTAATATATACTCTATTACAAATGGCATAAATATATATGCATTCAATTAACTTAAGTATGTATTTTTTGGAGGGGACATGAGCTATTACCATAAAAGGAGGTGAGAGAGACAATCAATTTGTTATTTTTTTTGTGGAGATTTGAAGGGACAAATGAAATGTTAAAATTTTCTTTTTCTGAAATGATTGACACATGGAGTGTCTACGAAATGTGAAACCATCGACACTGATAGTGTCTATGCGTGCAGAAGAAGGACAACTTGTTCACATCTTCGATTCCATCCCCCCAACCTCGTCTTCTGGTCTACCTCGTCTCCACCTATGCCCATCACTCCCTCCACGAACACTGCTTCCACGCATTCGTCGTAAAAAAAGCGCACATTTTCGGTGTCAGTTTTGATCGGACGACCCTTCTCACCACCTCTCCGTGGATGTCAAGAACTGCCAACGTATCTTCTCGGAGGCACTCTTCCCTACTGACCCAGCTCCACCATCCGCCCCAACCCCACCCTCTTCCTCCTCCTTCTCCTCTTGCATAAGTTTTTAGGGTTTGTAGTAGGGTGTGCAGTGGAAAGTAAAATATTATATAAATACTGAGGTGTGTACAGAATCTAAGTTATTTGGATGGGGTGTGATTAGATATGGGATGTGCTCAGTAAACAAAGGGGTGCAAATAGCCCCACCCTTTGAGATTTCCTAACCCGACTCAACCCGTCGGATCCAGGTCCTTTGTGGATTTGGGCCCATTGGTGGATCCACCCCCCGGCTCCGAATCCTCCTCGACCCGTCCTTTCGTGGGTCCCGCGCGACCCAACAACCGCCGAAATTTCTTCTCCTTGGGATGTGCGCCACTCTCCTGGCGGAACCGAGACAGGTTGCTTTCGACGATCTGATGTTTGACCACCCGAAACAACCCGGTCAGTATCCGCCACAGGTTTTCTGACCTCTGTGGCCGTGCCAGAGTGAATCTCCGACCTTATTGTGGGTCTCGAAGCCTGCGTGTGTCCGATTCTTCTTCTTTGCCTGACGACCTGCCATCCCGTACCTCGTCCCCTTTCTTATCACTTGACGATCTTCTGCACGGCTCGCGCCGAACCGATTCCGACTCCCGGCTTGATCTCCTCTTCCTCCGTTTGGCGGGCCTCCCTCTCTTCTCCTCCGCCTGCGTGATCCTCCCGTCCCCCGCCGGATGCTCCTTGAGCAGTTCGGCCCAAGTTAGCTTTGACACCATCGGGGTTCGCCATGCATCTATTTGCCTCCCCCTGGGATCACCGTGACCTGCTCGTTCGCCTCTGCTTCAACTCCCCGCTCCCTGTCTTCCCGCTTCTCCTTTTCTACCGAACTCGCCATCCTTCCTCCATCGCCCCTCTCTCAACCCAACGCGCCATGCATCTATTTGCCTCCCCCTGCGGATGTCTTTGACAACTGGTTATATTATGCCAGAGACCTGTTTGGATTGTGTACAGACTTATGCTGAGGTAGAGATATGCCAAATAAACGCTGCCGTGCACGACAGCCAAACAGAATGATTAGCTTATGCTGTATAGAATTACCAACAAAACAGGACATTAGATTGACGGTTGGGATTTAACGATCATCAATAGTCACAGATGAATAGGGGCAATTTCGTCACCATATAATCTTGCAGGATGTAGCATGTCTCCTCTCAACATTCAATTTATTTGAATACTTCATTAGATAAATAGGTAACTTTTGATTGTACTTTCATGTTTTATAAAACAGTAATAAATGTTTGTGTGTATATTTAAAAAATAAATAAAACATGTGGAGGCCTCAAAAAAAGTACAAATTCGAAAAGAAACATGAATCTGTATCCACCCATTTTAAACTTTTGGGTGGCTGTTTGCACCATTATAATTTATATGCTACCAATAAAAAATAATAATAATAATAATAATTTGTATGCTAGGTATGTATTTATAAAATCACATTTTTCTCAGGTATGACGGTGAAAAAGTAAAAAAGTAGCAATATCAATAGTCCCATTATAAACAAAATCAGAAATAAAATTAAACACCAATTTGTTTTCAAAGGGGTATAAAAAACCAATACCAAAACAAAAACAACACAAAGGGTCAGTTTTGACATTCATTTATCATTCTTCTATTGAAATAATAAAAAAATAACAAAAGAATTTTGTATTCTTGTACTCATTTCTACATATCTCATACAAAATTTATCATTCACATAATATGCCATACTAAAAAACTCAAATTTTCCTTCAGACCTAGAGTTATTAGGTCCAATAATACATGAACGAGGATTGCTTGATCAACAAAGAGCCATATGCTCCAACGGCTTGTGTTGGGTATAGATCCAGTTAGGCCTTGATACCATCAGTATCAAACTTCACAGCTTATAATTTGAACTACACAATTTATGAATTGAACCGCATAGTGCACTTCAATTCATAAGTTGTGCAGTGCGATACTCATAGTATTGATGATATACAGGCTTGACTGGATCCGGAATCCTTGTGTTCCCATAGCATGATCATACAAAAAGCACTCTAAACAGAGTAGTTAATTTCGAGGATCTATACGTACTTTTTCAACAAATGGGGACTTTATTTCAGCCAACAATTAAAAAAAAAACAGTGATTTGAAATAGAGAATAGCATGTCAATCATTTGAAAGTCCAACAAGGACATGCATCTTATACAAATAAACAGTGAAAAGGAAAAACAGGCATAGGACATAGAAACCACAGAACCATCCCTTTCACTTCTACAGTTTTTTTAATCAACAACCATGGTTGAAAAGCAGATGTGGATGATGCAAGAGTTACGTTTCCCTCTGTTTGGGCAGATCAATGAATTGAATATTTTAAAGGATAAACCCTAATATTAGTTGGAACAACACAGGATGCACAAAATGACCACAAGGCAAGTCTGTAGAGGACTTGAACTTGAGACCACCCATGGAACAAAGAGAGATTGACTGCCAACTTCTTCAGTCATCAGTAAACATTTATTCTTTAGCAGTAAACAGAAACTGCAAGTAGAGTAAGGTTTAAGATCCAAATTATGATTCTAATATACAATTTAATATACAAACCTGTGGAACGAAGGTTGCTTCAGAGAAGGAAGCATCAGAAAGCTGTCAATTGTTAGGGTCTTGAATAATGCAAAGCATGCTTATAGTTGTACTGGATGCATACATGAAAAAAACACCTGCTAAGAATATACAGCAGGTTAAGTTTCAAAGACAGATAATAACCAGGTCCAGAACAAACTACAAATGATCACAAGTAAAAAAACCTGGGCACTGCATAGATTGAAAACCAGATGTAGAATGAGCCATTCTGGAATAAAATTTGACAGATTGTCCAATCACCAGTTCTTTGTGGCGACGAGGAACCAAACAATTTAATAAAATTACAGTTGCGTATAATATAGCCCACAAACATTGTGCACCAAGTAAACTTAGGGGATTCAAACTCAAGACCTGTGTGGAACGATTCAAACTTAAGATCTGTGGAGAACAAAACCCACACCTCCATCCAAATTTGCAATGATGGGATGCAACCATCTTAGCATTCTAGCACCCCTGTTTGGATGTTTCAAATGGATGTCCAAGTTATGATTTATTTATTTTTCCTGATGCCCCAGTACATCCAACAAAAAGGGGGAATCCTCCAGACAGAGAAAAAAAATGAAATCATTCATCTTTTCATTGGTGAATTCTATCACAGAAAGAAATACCAAACAATTCAATGGACGAATAACGAATGAGTTCAAAAGGAAATATATAACCTCAGCAAATAATTTGATCGAATTCCATCCATTCATTCTCTGCAATCAAGCAACCACCAGGGCAGAACTTCCGCCTTTTGCACCTAAAGGATAATCTTTCTTGGTTGCACCAAAAGGAAGACAACTAAAAGTCTCCCAAAACCATCACCCAATTCCGAAAACAAACCAAAAAGTGCCAGGCAAGAAGACTTCACATGAAAATGCATTCTTTCAGATATAAAAATTTCCATAAGTCTTTCTTTTTACATAGAAACAAATGGTAAGGGATGGATTACCATACCACAAGCTCCGTGTCATGGCGACGAAAAAATACACAGTCAGCGAATACCCGGAACTAAGCCTCCGTCACCATTGCCGTCCCCGCGTAACACTGGAAAACAAACCCACCGATCAGACGTTTGAATTTCATTTGGAAAGAGAGAAATGGACGGTGGTGATTGATCCGTACCTTTCATGATTAGGAGGAATCGGAGACCTTGTAAATCTCCGGCGTCACTTCCGTCAACCACAATCCCGGAAAAACTAACTGAGATACAGAAGAACAATGAATTGAATTTCGCAAAAAAAAATTCAATATTTTAAAAAAAATTAGAGAGAGAATTTTTACATCCAGTTGTTTCTGAACGGACTTCGGTCGCTTTTTTGGCCGGCGAGAAGGTTTCGATCCGGTGAGTCCGAAAATGTCCTCCTCGATCTCCTCCCTCGTCAGGGACACGGAGAGCCTCGGCCGCTCCTTCTTCGGCTCCGAGACTCCTTCCGATCCGGCGCCGGCAGGGGCGAGTCCCCGGAGACGGAGCGACCTCGGCTGGTGGTTGTTCCCTGGCACCGGAGACGGCGGCCTAGGGTTCCCCTTGCAGGCCGTCCTCCTCGTCCGTAGATTCCACGGCTTCAACGGCGTGGTTTCCACGCTTCCGCCGCTCCCGCCGTCACCGACGGTGATTGTGGCGGCGGCGGCGGCGACGGCGACGGCGGGAACGTCTTCCGAGAGGGAGAGCCGTTTCATCTTCTCCGCGGCCCTCTCGAGGTGGGAAAGGAGCTTCGCCCTGATCTCTTCCAGGCCGGAGTCGCCGTCGTCCCCCTCCGGCGCTCGGATCTCTGGCGGCGCCGGAGGAAATCGGTAGACCTTCTCCTTCCTGGGAGGGGTGGCGGAGGACGAGGCGCGGTGCCTCCTCTCGGCGGATGCGGATCCCCCGCCGGCGAAGTGGCGATCGCGGCCGGTGGTGGTCCGGTGGGTCTTGACGCAGCGGAGGAGCCTCTGGTTGCCCCACCTGAGGTCCGACATGGAGAAGTTGTGGAGTACCTTGGCTTCCCGGCGGGGAAGGTTGTCAGTCGCCGGCGGAGGAGGAGGTTCTCGCTCCGTGACCTCCGACATCCCCATCGGACGGCGGATCGCCACGATCTGACGGTCGAAGACGAGAGAGAGAGCTCTGTGAGGAGGAGGAGGAGCTTTTTTAGGGTTTTCTGGGGCGGACGGAGGGGGAGGAGGGACTCGGTGGATCGCCGTGAAAATGAGGGAGGGTTAACGTTCGTATATCGTGGGGTTCATTTATTTATTTATTTTTATTGTTTTTATTGATATTGAAGTTTATATATGGGGTCCTGACTATGATGCTATGGCGGTACATGGATAACGTATCGTGTCGGTATTTCCTCTGTGTGTGAGATTCAGTACGTTATTGTCTTTTTTAAGAGAGTAGTTTAAGTTATTGAGTTTTGCAGAGACGATTTTTGTGGCACTTCTTGCGAAATGCGTCAAGCGAGGGGGTTGTTTGTTGGTGAGAGTTACTTAGGCGTCCATACGGTTTCCTTTTATTGCTGAAAAGTCCTTAGGGATTGTGGTTACTGGGCGGTGAATTTAATTGAATTTTGGTGAAGGTTTACCGGCCTAGGTTTCGTTGGACGATTGGGATGGATGGATGTCGCTTTGAAAGTGGGGGAATAGCAAAGTGAGAATTTTTTAATGTGGTGGATTTGAGGTCGGGGGTTAGGGTTTGGACGGTGGATGGACGGTCAGGAGATTACGGGGAAAATCCATCCGTGGGAGTAACGAAAGGACGGTCAGGATCGGTGGATCTTAGATGTTTCATTTTGAGGTGATGGGATCCATGCATGGCAAGTTAACAAAAGAGCACGTGCACGGGCACAGACAAACTTATGCCCTTGTTTGGGTAATGGAATAGAGAGAGAATAGGGATGGATAGGTGTGAATAAACTCAAAATGTTGTTTGTTTGTAAGGAATAGGTCGGTATAACCATATCAAAAAAAAATAAAAATAAATTGATATTGATATATCATAAGTCTCCTAGGGCCCGTTTGGGGTGAGACATAAGATCATTTGCCCTTGATAGTTATACTGGGATAGATAACAATCCATGCTGAATAAGTAAATTTTTGTTTGGTTATCTTTTTTGTTATTCTCATTGGAAAACGTAAAATTGATATTTTTGTTGTTTGGTTCACCTTGAATAAAATATGGATAAGTGGTAGATAAGAGATGAATAAGAGTTTATGACTTTTTAAATGACAATTATACCCCTGCATAAATTATTTGTGTTTGGGAATAAGTATAAGAGATATGAGTGTGATATGATAGATGTGACAGTTTTTGAAATGTGTGCAGAGAGTGTTAGGTGAGATAAATATTTTAAAATGACAGAGAAGGGTAGTTTTATCCATTGGCATAGATAAGCCCTGATAAACAATTCCACCATTTTCTTAGAATAATTATCAGGCCTTATCCTAGCTTATCCAGACATAACTATCAAGGTTTATTCTTGTCAAACAAACAGCTGTTTGGGGCTTATTCTACTGTATTCTCCCCTATTCCCCCTTTATTCTTCACCCCAAACGGGGGGCTATAGAATTATGTTAATTTGCCAAATCTATTTTATTAGTATAATGAATTCTCACATGTCAAATCATATATGTCACTTCTTTTTTATTTTATATAAATCTTTATGCATATTTTATTTACTTTGTATATAACTTATTCATGCTCAACTAAATAACAAAAATTTATTATGTTTTTAAATAAGAATAACTAAAAATATAATTAAACATAAAATGATTTTATTTTTATCAATGCTAGCTATTATTTATCATGGAATAATTATACCACTATCCAAACGGGCGGTAGAACAAATTATTCAATAATGCTTAACTTCTTTTAAAAAGTTAAATATATATTTGAATTAATTAATTACATTTTTTTATATTTTAATCTAGTATATGTTAGGTTATACATTACGTTAGCAAAAAAAGTGGGGACCAAAAAAACTCACTGGAACAGTTCTGCATGCATTAACAAGCATGTGTGTATTGAAATAATAGTATATCACTTTTGGAATCAATAATTAAATATAATTTTTCCAATATTATTTTTTGCATGTAATGATTCATTCCATAATTTCTAAATTTCACTTTTGGTATTGGATTATGATATTTGTGTGTTAGAAGTCATTAAAATAATTGTACATTTTAAATTGTTTACTTTGATTCATCTACTATTTAAAACTTTCTGTAAAAGGAAAGTAAAAAAGATTTTATCCATGTGATTTCCTCCACCCTTCAAAACTTCTTTTAAAATGTTTCCTCAATTATGAATATTTTCATATTCTTTCTCTATTCTGCTTGTTATCTTTTTATCGACTGTAAATGTAATTATTTTTTCCACATCTTCTTTGGCATAAAACATGATCTTTAGTTTAATTTATTTAAAAATAAGAATACATGTAAACCTCTATAAATTTTGCAATATCAAGATATTTTTCTGAAATTCACCGCAAACCTGTTCAGCTTTACTTTAAATAATCAACTAATATTCATTTAACCGACAATGAAATGCAACTTCTAAAAACCCCACAAGAGTCGTGAAAACTTTTTATGAAAAAACAATACATTTTACCCTAAAAACACCATTGAATTTGAGGAAATTGGATCATTTGTGATTGGCTACAAAGAACTAGGGAAGCCCCCTCGTGGCCTATCACAAGTGATGTCACTGAAACCTAATTGTGAGTTGAGCACAATCAGGAGTATTTTTTTTAAAAAAAAGATAGATTTATGCTACCAACCGATTTCATTTATGAAAAGAGTTAATATAGATCTGAATGGGTGGTGGGAGGATATAGAGGAATAGGAAATACAAGGGGGGTAACAAGAGGAAGGGGAGACCGAGGGGACGGTGTGGAAGTGGATAGGGTATCGACTTACCAACTAGCTACCCCCCCCCCCACCCCCGGACAACAAGGTCTACGGGATGACTCCCTAGCCTAGTCTCGCACGAGCAATGCCATGAAATCCCGCATGTTCTCGGTATATATCCGTGCGTTTTTTAACACCACGTCGTTCCTCATGCGCCATATTGCCCATGCCCCAGCCGGGATGATCGAGAGTACAATTTCCCTTGCGCGACCCAGAGCAGACCAACCACCCAAATCTTCGCTGGCCTCCCACATCTCGGGTAGGGAGTGGAATGGGGCCAACGTAGTAGCTGCGCACACGTCCCACCAGAAGGCAGCCACGATCCGGCAGTGGCAGAATAAGTGATCCAGTGATTCAGGAGCTTCCCCGCATAGGCCGCACGATATCGAGGAGCCCCCCCCCCCCCTCCATTTGGTGCGGTAGACTTTAGTTAGTAGGCCTTCATGGGCCAGGAGCCACATGAATACCTTGATCCAGTGATTCGCGAGGGATATCCGCACGCTAGGGAAGCGAATGGGAGCCCAAGGTGTAGCCTGTCATAGCACCCTTTGACAGTAAAGCCACAGGCTAGGTCTGGCCACAACCGAGGCCAATCTACTGTTGGCCCGAAGAGCCCGCTCCACGCTACCAGGCAGTTGGCCAAGGCCTGGAGCTAGGATGTCTCCGCTAGAGACAGGCGTGACCTGTTCAGCGGGATCAACCATCTGCCCATGCCCCCACTCTTCCGACCAGAAATCGCACACCGGTTCCTCTTTACTATGGGCGATAGAGTAGATTTTTGGGAACCTCGCCCGCAGCGTAGCCTCCCCGCACCATGCATCGCCCTAGAACTAGATATTTTGACCCGAGCCCAACTCCCATTGGAAGAACTGTTGAATCTCCTCGCGAATGCCGAATATTCCTTTGCAAAGCACCGACGCCCTTGCCCCCACTGTTGGCCACCTACGTTCCCCCATGCCAAAACCGTTGTATCTGTCTTTGAAGATCTGGACCCAAGTTCTATTCGGGTCTAAAATCCACCGCCAGAGCCATTTCGCGAGCAGTGCCTTGTTCATATCCCGTTGCGCCAGCACGCCTGGCCTGCCCGCCTCCTTCTTCAGGCATACCCTGTCCCAGGCTACCAGGTGCGGTTTAATGGTGGAATCCCACGATCCCTACCAGAAGAACCTGCACCATATTACTTCAAGGCGGTCGAGCACGCCAACCGGGATGTGGTACACTGAGAGGAAGAAGAGGGGTAATGCCGAAAGGACAGCCTGTAAGAGAGTGAGGCGGCCTCCGTAGGATAGGTGCCTTCCCCTCCACCCCGCTAGGTGCTTTTGAAACCTTTCCACCAGTGGGTTCCAGAGTGCTTTGGTCATTCAGACGCAGACTATCGGGAACCCGAGAGCTCGCAACGGGAAGGACTGCAGGGGGCATCCCACAGCTTGAGCCAGCGCTGAGGAGATCGACCCATCGAAGAGAAGTAGAGCGCATTTGCTCCAATTGAGGCTTAGCCTGGACACAAGCTCAAAGCATAATGAAATGAAGTGAGCAACCCGCGCCGAGGAGATCGACCCATCAAATAGAAGTAGCATATCGTCAGCGTACTGGACTAACGCCACCTCCTGTCCCCCCGTCACGCTCGCCAGTCCACATAACCACCCACCCCTCATGGCCTCTTTGCACATCCTGCTTAATACGTTAACAACGAAGATGAATAGGATCGGGGAGAGCGGGTCCCCTTGTCGGAGACCTCTGTTGATCGGGAAATAACCACATGGGGCTCCGTTTAGAAGAATGGATCCATGGGCAGAGTCGGTGCATCTCTGAATCCACTGGTCCCCGAAGCCGTGTAGTTCTAGGACATGGAAGAGGAAATCTCGGTGCACGCTGTCGAAGGCCTTAGCGAAGTCCAGCTTGAGCGTGGCTCCGCTCCGGTGGTCCCTGTGTAGGGCAGAAATTATTTCTTGGGCCACCACATAGCTGTCCTGAAGATAGCGGACCAGGAGGAAGGCTGATTGGGAGTCTTCTATCAAGCCCGCGCATACCTTCTTCATATGGGCCGCCAATACCTTGATGACGATCATGTAGCACACGTTTGACTAAGCAAATTGGGCAGTCGTCATCCACCGCCTCCGCCCCCCTCCTTTGGGATGAGAGTGAACAGGGAAGAGTTTAGCCGTTCCAAACCAGGGGAACTCGAGCCCAATTCGGTGAATACGCCCATCACGTCCTCCTTCACGATGGCCCAACAGGATTGAAAGAATCTAAAAGTGAAGCCATCTGGTCCTGGGGCTTTGTCCCCCTCAGCGCTGAACACCACCCTCCACACCTCCTCCTCCTGAAAAGGGGTGACGAGTCCCTCGTGTTGATTGGATGAAAGACACGGGAGGTCGGCCTCAGACCATGCGGGGAACCAACTACGACACCGGCGGCATGCTCGTGATAAATGTTGCGTCGGATGTTGGACTATATCAAGTTGGCCGCTCTGCTGGACCTCACCGAAGCGCATGGTAGAAATGTGATTAGCTGGCTTGCCATCATATGGAAGAAACGGGTGTTATTGTCGCCCGCTTTAAGGCACAAGGCTTTTGATTTTTTACGGCATTCGTCCTCCTCCATCTTGAGGGATGTAGCTGTGACCTCCTTAGCCTCCCGACGGTCATATCGCTCATATTTGGGATAGCAGGAAATGATCCGTGGGAGACCTATGGCTGAGCATCCCGGATAGTGTGCTTTCCATGCAGAGCAGGGGAGCAACCGGTCTAGGCGAGCGAGCGACGGAGATTCCCGAAGGTTGCCCCAGGTGAATTCAGGATTTTGCATGTCCAGGAGGGCCTCCCCTTCGATCCAGTTGGAGAAGCTCGTCATACCCGGCATGATCGGGCCAGGTCGGTTATGGTCCTCAGCGTACCTGGTCACGTTGAAACTGCCCAAGACCAGCCACGGGACACCCCACTACGTGCGAACCGCAGAACCTAGAAATTTCCTGAGGGCCGTCTTCGTGGTCCGTAGACGCATGAGCACGTCCATTACCACCCCGTGTTGCGGCATGTCAGGAGGGCGGACACCGAGAACATCCCTACCGACTGCCCTACAAGCTCCCACTTCCTGCTGTCCCAGAGGATTGCGGCGGCCCTTGAAGCACCTGCAGCGCCTTTAAAGACGCATTCGTCGAGTCTGCCTCCTCCCACCACCCGAATTGTTTCTGCCGTGATTGTTTCCATCTTGGTTTCTTGTAAACAGCAAACCTGGACCTTGTGAGCCGATACATAATTGTAATAGCCGGGACCCTCTTATGCCGGTTTATGCTAATATTTACGTGTTTGGTTTACAGGAGAGAATAATTTTATGTTATGGGCTTTTGGTCTTTATTCTCCCTAAAGTCGTACATTTGGTTTAATTTTTGAAAAACACCTTCAAGGCATATTTTGGATTCGTGCTAAACATATGAAGTCTTCATTTTTTTAGTTACCTTTCATATAAAATTGGTTTGGCATTATTTGGAATTATATTAGAAAAGTTATGGATGTTTTACCATTTCTGCCCTTAGAAGAATAAATCGCGAGGTCTTATGTTCGTCACTGTTTTTAATATAGTTGGAGGCTTCTTCTGATCTTGACCTAAACATAGAAGTTGTAGATATTTTCGTTATCTTTCCAATAGAAGTTGTTTCATGTGAAGTGGACTCTCCTACGAGAAGATATGGTTGTTTGAGTCAAGGCTGCACAGAGTTTAGTGGAAGGGCATTTATGTAATTTGGTGAAATCTAAAGTTTTTAATAATTTGGTGAGTCGGTGGAGGTGATGTTGGTGATTAATTGCGGGGAGAGAGAGAGAGTCGTCCGAGAGAGACTCTATTTGAAGAGAAAAAAGGGGAAATCAAGGGAAAGATTAGAAAAATTGGAAAAAGCTTCGTCGAGTATTTTTCACGATACACCGGGTAAATTTTTTTATTCTTTTCATTGTTATTCTTCGTCTAGGGTTGTTTTATTTCAGTTTTGAATCAAATTTGTGATTTAGGGCTGAAATATGATTATGTTTTTGGGGCTGGATAAAAAGGTATTTGATGGTCGATTTTACAGTATTATTTTAGGGTTTGTAGTGGGGATGTCATTTTTGTCTTGGTGAAATTGGGAATAGTTTGATTAATAGGGTTATATTTTAGTATCAGATTGATGTTATAATTTTATCAGTGGTTTCTTGTCTGCGTGGTTTAGGAGCTGGAATAGGGTGAGTACAGCTTGGGATTGTGAATTGTGAGGTAAGTAACCCGATTGATTTTTACCTGTTCCATTTCATTCCACGTTGTATTGTTGTTAGTAACCCGATCGATATTTGCTTGTTTCATTCCATTCCATTATTTGTTCCATTCCGTTCCACGTGGTATTGTTGATTCGACACTTACTCATTCCATTCTATTCCACACTTTATTGTTGTTGAGGCTATTCAATTGTATTTGATAATCCAGATGATTTCGATTGTGAGTGCTACATTTAAATGATCTATTGTTGAGATATATTCCTTCATTGTTGTTAGACTGTGGTTGTTAGAGATTCTAAAATATTCTTATAATTGATCTATTTGTATATTGGAGTTGTTCTTCATTGGATTCCAGCTTACTTTCCTTATTTATATCTCGTGAGCTTATAACTGACTTGTTAGTATCGTGAGCCTTCCTTTGATCATGCCATGTATCCATCTTAGTGTCTTGCCATGAACCTATGATCTGTATGCTCGTGTTGTTTGACCATAAAGCCTTGTAGTGTGATTGACATCGTTGCTTCTATATTATCTCTTGTGTACTTGGAGTTGGATGACCATAGACCTTACAGTGAGGATTGAGGTTTGCCTCCCTAGCGCGTATAAGTACGTACGGTCCAGCGAGGGGGACTTGAGACTACCCTGCCGTGCCTGGACGTTCCAAGGGTCAGGTAATGAATCCACGGTGGACGTTCCGAGGGCCACACACGAGGTATTGTGGATATCTTGACATAGGGGCCAAGATGGTGGGGTCGTGCAAATGGTCAATCCTACGCTTTGGACATTTGGGGGCAAGAATTGTGATTCTCTTATCATTCTTGTAGCACTGTGACATTTCCAGGGCCATCAGTGATTTAATTAACATCCTTTCAATCGATGGGTAATTTCAGAGTATTTGCTTTTAGTCCAATTAGCCTTATCAGTTGTCAGGTGTTAGTTTGAGCTATTTATTCCGATGTTTATATATCAGCGATGTTATTATTCTCCGTTGATGCTCATATAGTGGTTCCATTTGTCATTATACTTTGACCTAATGTTTATTGAGATTACTGAGCTTGACTTTGGATGTCATTCTTATTTTCCTTATGCATGGAATGTCTGGGTTACTTACTGAGCATCTTTCGCTCATTCCATTCTATTTTATCTTATTTTGCATAGTAGAGGCGAGGTTTGTGGACGTTGGCTTAGTCTTCTTTTGGTGCCACATCCAGCTGGTGATAGGTATATATAGATGTGTATATGTTGATGTTTTGGATCTGTATATAGTTATTTTGGTAGAGGCTGGTCTGATGAACCAGGCATGTGTTAAACTGCTCTGTATATATGGATGACTGTATGTAAGTTGTATTAGATGCTCTGTTGACTGCTTAGGCTTTCCTGGGTGTGTTGTGATATAGGTGATTATACATATCTTGTGGATTATCTGTTATCCCAGGGTTGTTATCATATGTGATTATATACGGTGGACATTTCGATGTTTTAGAAAGAAAAAAAAAAGAGATTTTGGTGGTATTTTAGGCACGTGACGCGCTCGTGTCGGCGTTTTGGGGCGCGGGCTGCCACAATAATCGTTCACCGCGCAACTCTTGCGGGGATCGTGTATCCCCCAGATATTCCTACATAGGCATTTCGACATTTTAACAGAAGACACCCACACGTAACTCTGACCGACACGGGGGTCACAGACTACAATTGTGCTCCTCACCGCTCAAGAGGGGAGGATCCAGAGGGAAGGCGTCGCACGCTCCAAATGAGCCTCGGACCACACCGGCAAATTTGTTTTTCTCTGTGCTAGGTTCCACCTCGACCCCCAGCTCTATCACATAGGAGCACTCCTCCCTCGGGCGACCCGAGTCCCCTGAAGTGGAGGCCTGCATGCATGGCAGCAGGGGGCGCCCGTTACTGAGGCTTACGATGAGGCAACATCAGATGCAGCGGCAGACCCCTCGTGGTGCCCCATGGGGTCCTCCTCCATGCTCGTCCTTGGAACTGGGCGGATGGGCTTTGCAAACAGAAGCCGAACATTTCCGTGGAGCGGACTGGATGCAAAGTAAGGATAAATGTTATTTAAGTTTTAGATGGAACAAAAAAAATATTTTTATTTTCATTTTAAAATCGAGATAACTGCCCGCACTTTATCCCGAATATTTTGTTATACCATACAGGATAAGCTATGCCCTACACTTATTTTCATAATTACCCTCTATCTCACCCCTTATTCCTTTGCTAAACCAACACTTAAGCCCCCATTTGGATACAGAATTAAGTTATTCTGGTGTTTATGACTATTCTAGTATAAATAAGAATAAAGTGATTTTGTATTTGGTTGTGATTTGAATTATTCTCATTAGAAAATGTAATAATAAAATTTTTGTTGTTTGGGTAAAATGTGAATAAAATATAGATAAAAATTTATAAAAAGTGAAAAAATAATGATAGTTGATTTGATAGATTATTTATAAGAGTTGATTACAGTTGATTTGACAATGAGCCCACATATCCTTTGGGTGGAATAACCTAGAATAACTTTAATTCCACGGGTTGGTTGGAATCTATATACCAATTTATTCTTGCATACCTACACCATGTTATACCCATTCATCCAATCACATTTTTTTGCTTTATCCCCACTTATCCACATGTATTCCCATTTTATTTCTATTTTATTCCCCATCCAAACAGGGTTTAATGTTTTAGAAAATAAAATTTATATGTATTTTTTTTGATAAAAAAGTTTATATGTATTTTAGTTGTATTATACTCACACACTAACCCCCCGTTTGGATTGAGTAATTGAGTTATTCTGGATAGATAACTATACCAGTATAGATAACAATCTACAGTAATAAGAGATTTTCTGTTTGGTTGTGTTTTTTATTATTTTCATTAGAAAACGTAAGAATAAAAGTTGAGTTGTTTGGTTGGAAAAAAATAAAATATAAATAAAATGTAAAAAAGTTGATTTGACATGCGAGCCTTTTGATGTATAAGAGGTGTTGATAGGTGATTTGATGTGACAAGATGTAAAAAATTGATTTGATATGTTGGCTCATGGGAATAAATAAAGTGAGTAAAACTTATTCTAGGGTTATTTAGAAGGGTTATTTACCTTAGTAATACCAAGTTATATTATGCAAACAAACAACCATTTTTCATATACATTCTTATACCACCTTTATATCACTCTTATACAGGCTTAACCCGTTACCCAAATGGGGGCAAAAGGTCTGAGGGTCCACCTGCGTGACATCATTTGTCAGAGGTCAGGTCTTCCCTGTGAGGCTGCGTCCGATCACAGGTGATCAGATCCCCTATTGAGGCATTTTATGGACTATTCGGATTTTTTCATATTTGTTTATTTTTTTTGTACTGTTATTTTATTCATACATCATTTATCTATTTTTAAGCATCCTAATTTCACCCAAATATAATGATTAATTCATTCCACTTCGTTCTACACACTTTATTTAATCGGATGTGATTCGTTATCAATGTTGTTAGATCGTTATTACACTCAGTCCATTTCACAGTCTCATTTACAACTCTTTATATTATTTAAAAATAAAAAAAGATGCGGGTTTTAAAACATGGTGGAGTCTAATATTTTTTTGGGGAAATTGTCCAAATGCCCCTGGACGGAGCCCTCTATTTTTTCCATACCCCTTGACCTGGGGGAATTTTTTTTTACCCCTGCTTTTTGGTCCCCTTGTTTTTTTACCCCTCCCACTGCCACATCACATTTTTCTTCCACAATTGCCCTTTCCTTCTCACTCTTCTCTTTCCCTTCCATTTCTCCCTCAAATCGAAAAAACCATCAAATCAAAAACGCTCCATCGGCATCTCCTTGTTCTCCGGTGGTTATTGGGTTACAAAACCGCTTCTTTTGAAACGGACACGTCTATCCCCTTTGCAAACCCTCTCACCCTCTCATTCTACAAACCCTCTTATTGAAACCCAACACCCACAATCACGAATCTCCATCTCTCCCTCTCCGACCATTGTACCAATGATCATTTTCTCTGTCCCACCTCTCCAGCCACCTCCAAATCAGCCACCTACAAATTTCTGTAATTTTTAAGTGTTGTTATGCTAATGGTTTTTGTGTTTATCAAGTAACTAACATGCTTTCCAGTGCCACTTGAATCAGTTTATCAAGTAAATGGTGGTTTAGAAGTTCTTTAAGAAAGGACATCTACGAAATTTTTCAAGTGAATATAAACTGTGTATAAGAAGCTCCAGTTTTCTTTCAATAGTTGTTCATTTATAGTAATATTTTGTATTTGATTTATAATATCCTGTAAGTGGTCATTCTGTCTATGTAATTGATTATTATAAAACTGTAACTATTTATTCACTCAGTGTATGTGGTCATTAGATTTTTATGTATTAATTTCCTGTATATATCTTACACAGAGAGGGTGGAGATGGCTATTTAAATAATTTTTTAATGCCACTTGAACCATCTTTAAATAATTTGTTAATAACTCTTTATTTTCTTGTTCATTGTTTATATTAGTTTTCTTAGTGCATGTTAATTAGTTTAGAAGTTTTTTAAGAGATGGCATCTATGAAACTTTTCAAGTGAATATAAACTATGTATAAGAAGTCCCAGTTTCCTTTCAGTAGTTGTTCATTTATAATAGTATTCTGTATTTGGTTTGTAATATCATGTAAATGGTCATTCTATCTATGTAACTAATTATTATAAATTTGTATTTGTAACTATTTATTCACTTAGTGTATGTGGTCATTAGATTTATATTTACTAATTTTCTGTATATATTTTACATAGAGAAGATAAAGATGGTTATTTAAATAGTTTTTTAATGCCACTTAAATCATATTTAAATAATTTACCAATCACTCTTTACTTTCTTGTTCAATGTTTATACTCTTTTTGTGAGTGTATGTCAATTAGTTCAGAAGTTCTTTGAGAGATAACATTTATAAAACTTTTCAAATGAATATAAATCGTGTATAAGAAGTCTTAATTTCCTTTATCTAGTTATTCATTTATAGTATTTTTCTGTAATTGGTTTTTAATATAGTGTAAGTGGTCATTCTATTTATGTAATTGGTTATTATAAATCTGTAATTATTTATTCACTTAGTGTATGTGGTCGTTAGATTTCTGTGTACTAATTTCTTGTATCTATCTTATATAGATGATGTGGAGATAATTATTTAAATAGTTTTTCAATGCCACTTGAATCATCTTTAAATAATGTCAATCACTATTTACTTTTCTATTCATTGTTTATACTCTTTTTCTGAGTGTATGCTAGTAAATGATGGTTTAGAAGTTCATTTTCAATTAAATATAAACTGTGCATAAGAAGTCATAATTTCCTTTCTGTAATTGTTCAATTATAGTATTATTTTGTAATTGATTTGTAATTTCCTGTAAATTGTCATTCTATTCATGTAATTGATTATTATAAATATGTAACTATTTATTCACTCAATATATGTTATCATTAGATTTTTGTGTACTAATTTCATGTAATATCTTACACAAAGGAGGTGGAGATGGTTATTTAAATAGTTTTCAAATGCCACTTGATCCATCTTTAAATAATTTGCCAATCACTTTTATGTTCATGTTCATGTTTGTACTTTTTCTGAGTGTATGTAAATAAAGGATCAAGTGAATATAAATTATGTTGAGAAGTTAGATTTCTGTAGTTCATTTATAGTATTATTCTGTAGGTTTCTGTAAGATTTCAGATCTGAAATATCTATGAAACTTTTCAAGTGAATAGAACAATAAAGGTTTGTGCGTTATGTATCAGGTCAGTGACGATGAAGAACAGATTCGATCCTAGTTTTATTTCTAGTAGTTGTTCATATTATAGTATTAATTTTCTGTAATTAGAGGTTTGTACAAGGTTTCTGTAAGTGGTTATCGTCTATTATGACTCAGTGTAATTGATTATTATGGCAAAATCTGTAACTACGAGGTTATTCACTCAGTGACATCAAATATATACAAATGGCGGAAGCTCAAATATAAGTCTGTAATTTTTACAGATCAGATGGTAAGATACCGTGGTATAATACATACGGTGGACTAGATCGGGCCAGTATGACTCAGCGTCCAATCGGTCAGAAACCAAACACCAACATAACATTGATACTAAGGCAAACTCCTATCAAGGAAACCATGGGTAGAAACCCAACGACACGGCGGTGATGGTTGGAGACTTGGAGGGCAAAAACTACATGAGCGGCAACCTGGAGCCGGCCACGGTGGTGGGAGGTTCCACCCAGGGCGGCTCGTGCATCCACACGGATCCGGCGAAGGGGAGAACAATAATTCGCTCGCAATATCGTCCGGTGGTCCACCCTCGTGTAGGTGATGGTGGGAGAGAAGGTGGGGGATCAGGTCGTTCGCAACGCGAACCCCATGGGAAAACCATCTATACCAGCTGTGGGAGTATCAACTCGAGCCCACCCCACTCAGCCAACACCCTCACCCTCAAGGTGGAAACGATGAACGACACTTACCAACACCCTCACCCCGACGGGTGAGATTCGATGAGAAACTAGACAAGAAAGGAATAACGTTATTGATTGAGAGCCCGGTGAGGGTTTCCGACGCCGGGAAGTTCCTACAGACGAAGGAGAAAAACAATTTTCGATTTCGGGTCAAACACCGTTAAGCGCAACGAATTCTCATGAATTCCCTCCAGGGCGCATTTGCGGGGAAGACATTTTGGGTAGGAGGTTTTTTCTATGTGTTTTAAGGGGGAGAAATGGGAAGGGAAAGAGAGCAATGGGAGGCTCGCGAAAGGAGGGAGGGCGAGAGAGAGGGAATGATCCTCTCTTGAAGGGTATATGGGTGACTATACCAAACTCTCGAGGACGCATACACCCCGTTAAATGTGATATGTTCAAATAATAATAAGGTAGGTGACAGTGAGAGGGGTACAACCTAAAATCTAACAAGGGGACCAAAAAGCAGGAGCGTAAAAAAAAATTCACCCCCGGGTCAAGGGGCATACCAAAAGGGGTGGTAAAACCACATACAAACATATAAAAATCAAAAATAGGAGACGGGCTCGAACGCACGCACGCATGCACGCACGCACGCGTCGAGGGTGCCGTCCACCTGCGCGCGCGCGCTCGCGCGTGCGGGGGCAGCCCCCAAATTCATGGCCTCCCACATGAACAATTTCCCCTCACCCAAATTTTTTTTAGGGGGAGATGTATATACCTCGACCGCCACCACCGCTACCACCACCTCCAAATATTTTTTTAATGCAAACATATAGATATGACTCAACTTCCTCCTTCACCCATCCTCTTCTTGCTCCAACACCAATTCACCTCAGAAATTGCCAAAATTAATTTAAAAAAATCATGACCAAGTCATCCAATGCGCAGCAAAGCCATAACGTCCTCAATACAGAATTGCACGAAATCGAGTATGAGAGATCTAACCAACCAAAATGGGGCTAACACAAGTCTTAGGGCTGCCCCTCAATTACAATGTTCTCCCCAATGAAACGCAATCAGGCTTGCTCCCGCACAAATGAGCCCCCAATCGTTAATAAAATAATATAAAATCATATCTCATACATTTTCAAAGATAAATACCTACAAAACTGCATTTCCAAAAATATAATTAAACGAAAATTTTATCAGTGAAAGCTAACAGAGCCATAATATGATCTTAAGAGTTCTCAAACTAGAAGGTAGTTGCAACATTTTAGCTTTGATGCTCATGTCACTCCTCCAGCCTCTTCTTAAACCGCTACACCAATGGATTCCAGTCGGCCCTCTGGAGGGACTCTAAGTGAAGGGGAAGTCCAAGTAATATGGAAGGGAGGTGCTAGACTTATAAAAAACAAGGGAGTGCAGCACTTTAGATTTGATGCTCCTGTCACTCTTCCAGCTTCTTCTTGAACCGCTACACCAATGGATTCCAGTCGGCCCTCCGGAGGGACCCTAAGTGAAGGGGAAGACCAAGTAATATGGAAGGGAGGTGCTAGACTTGAAATCCAAAGATTCTTGCATAGTTTTGAAAGTATTAATTTCACACTTTAAAAAGCTTGTCATGTTTGAGATATCAGAAGCTGTGGGTGTGTACATTGGCTTTCAAGATTGGTGGGTGTGTACACAGCTTCTCTTAACTGTTGGTTGGTGTGGGAGAGTATGAAGGTTGCATCGGGGATGGACG
The DNA here is from genome assembly GCA_030737845.1 of Acorus calamus. Classification (NCBI taxonomy): domain Eukaryota; kingdom Viridiplantae; phylum Streptophyta; class Magnoliopsida; order Acorales; family Acoraceae; genus Acorus; species Acorus calamus. Next base: position 17,646,483 of record CM060858.1, on the reverse strand, counting down.
TGGACTTCGAGGACTTGGAGGACATGTGGCGAGTGGGCAAGAGGATGAAGAGGGCGGGCAGACGGTCTGTGAAGGCCAAAGTCTCTCAACTGTTGGTGCCCGCGCTGGTGTGGCCTATATGGGTTTGCAAGAATTAAGTCATTTTCAGAAGACAAAGACTTTATGGAAAGAATATTTGGGAGCTTGTCAAGGGTCTCATTCAGGATTGAGGTAATGTATGTGTGGGGGTAAGGAAAATTTGTTTTCAGGATGATAGAATTGTAGTTCATTAGGAACTGGGATCCTTAAACCTGTGGGACTTGTTGGTATCTCCTCTACCAAGGTGTCATAAGCTTCCTTTCTTGGAGCCCCTGTTTGGAACGGGGATAGTTTTTATTCTAGGGTATAGATTTTCAAGTATAAATGAGTATAAATAAGGATAAAGTGATTTTGTGTTTGGTTGTATTTTGAATTATTCTCATTGGTAATAAGAATATGTTTTGTGTGTAAAATGTTAATAAAGTATGGTAAGATTTATAAAACGTAAAAAAATAATGATGTGATTTGACAGGATTTATAAGAGGTAGACAGTTGATTGACAGTAGCCCACATATTCTTTAGGTGGAATACCTGGGATAACTTTTACTAGGGGTTATTGGAATCCCTATACCCTTTTAAGGTTTATTCTGGCATAATTTATCTAGGGTTATCCGGGGTAAACAAACACCCCCAAATACTTATCCGAGGTTTCCGGGTTCCGGGGGGTTATATCGTTCCAAACAGGACAGTAATGTTTTATTCCCTTTGGACACTTGTCCTTTAATAGATTAAGACAAGCGTCTACCATTTCAATAATAAAAAAAAGATTGCGTATTAATCATAGGACCCGTTTGGGGTGTGCATAAGGTTATTCGTCCTTGATAGCTTCTGGGATGTAACAATCCATGTTGAATAGGTAAATTTTTGTTTGGTTTCTTTTCTGTTATTCTCATTGGGAAACGTAAAATTGATTTTTTTGTTGTTTGGTTCACTTGAATAAAGTAAGGATAAGTGGTAGATAAGAGATGGATAAGAGTTTATGATTTTTAAATGACAATTATACCCCTGCATAAATTATTTGTGTTTGGGAATAAGTATAAGAGATATGAGTGTGATATGATAGATGTGACAGTTTTTGGAATTTGCAGAGAGTGTTAGGTAGATAAATATTTTAAAATGACAGAGAAAGTTTTTTTATCCATTGGCATAGATAAGCCTTGATAAACAATTCCACCATTTTCTTAGAATAGTTATCAGGCCTACCATTTCCAGACATAAATAAGGTTTATTCTTGTCAAATAAACAGCTGTTTGGGGCTTATTCTACTGTATTCTTCCTAATTCTTGGTTTATTCTTCACCCCAAACGGGGGGATAAAGTATAAATGGATTATTATGCTTTATGTGACATCAAAATATGGCTTTCTGGTTGTTATAGTCATCTAACAGCAAAGGTTTGGCGGACTGTTGGGTTCATTCCACCACATCAATATCAGTTGGGTGAGTCCATTTTGCACCCTCAAAACTTTTTACATGCCCCTTTATTTTATACACACCAGTCCATTATTTACATATATTTTAAACATTCTTCATATTTTAAATGTTTTTTTTTCTTTTTGCACACCCCACTTATCTCTCCATCAAATTTCTCATGCATCTAGAAACAATGGAGAGGGCAGTGGTGGAGCCAAAAATTTGTTCTTGAGAAATAAATCTTTAGACACTTGAATTTTATTTGATACACTTAATTATCATAACTAAACATTGATTTGTGTGTTGACGTGGTGCAAATAAAAACCAACCCCTATTTGTACCATATCCAAAACAAACCCTAAGTAAACATAAAAATAGTCAAATTTTCTTACTCAATTATAATTAATAAAAATAAATATTGAGTCGTCCCAACGTGGCATTGCAGTGGATATTAGACAACACATTTTCTACAAGAAATAACATAGAATTGAAAAGAGAAAGTTCAACTAATGTTTTCTTATGTGCCGTATTTTATATGTTGGATTAATTGATCTTTTACATGTAATTGTAAAACAACACGTGGCAACTTAAGAAATGTGTCTTATTCCGAATATTTTTTCGATGTGGTGGTGTAAGGGACGCTCCCTGTTTCGGGGAATATGTAAATTCGATTCCTGTGATGCGTAGGAGGCGCTATCTGATTCTTTTTTATAATTAAAAAAATAAGGATAAGTGCTTTCTTCAATAATTATTTCTTTCACTTTTACCTTAACACACACTGTATTATGAAACAAGTCCTAAGCTCCATTATGATAGAAAATTAAGTTATTTTAAAATTTATGATTATTTTAATATAGAAGAGAAATAAGTGATTTTTTATTTGGTTATATTTTTAATTATTATCGTTGAAAAACATAATAATAAAAATTTTGTTATTTGATCAACCATGAATAAATTATGCATAAAATGTAAATAAAGTGTGTATAAGAATTTATAAAAAGAAAAAAAAAATCAATTTAACTGTGGCTCTCTTGATTTATAAGGAGTGAAAATAATTGATTTCACAGTGGACCCATATATTCAAATGAGTTGAATGAATAACTTGATTTCAGGGATGATAGAAATAATCATATTACTTTATACCAGTTTATTCTAACATATAAATTTCCATTTATTTTAACCTTTCAAACTCTTTTATCATTATTCCATCTTATACCCTTTTTATTTCCACCCGATTCCCCAGCTAATAATTACCCACGTATTGATCTACCCATTCAAAACACGCTAAAGAAGGACCACGATTAAAGTTAAATTGCTACGACACTCTCCTCGTTCCCCGTGGTGGTGAGTGTACTCGCCTTTGGGCGGTGTATCCGGGGTTCGATCCCCGTCCAACCCCTTGAATAGGATGTCCTCGGCCCACTGGGCTACTACCAAAAAAAAAAAAAAAAAAAAAAGTTAAATTGCTACGCATAACCACACTTCATCCCCACTCTCTATCCGCACAGAGACAACAAAAGCAATGTCTCATCCAATCATAACCAAGATCCAGAACCCACCTTCCAAAATACGCCATAGCAACTTACGCGATTCCAATGTAGGCGCGTTTCGCCACTCTCCCTCGCCGAACTGACGTTCCGGGGATTGCGACGCCGGAGCTCTACGAGGTTCCGCCGGAGAAACCTCTGCCGCTGAAACCCCAGTCTCTCCACATCTTCCGCTGCACGACTCCGCCGGATCGGAAGGCGGCGCAGCCGGAGATCGAAGGGGAGGGGGAGTCACAGCCGTCGATGAGGCCGTGGAATCTCCGGACGAGGAGGTTGCGGATCGGATCTCAGACCCAGAGGTTACAAGGGCCGAGAGGGGGACCGTTGGATTGGGGAAGGAACGGTCGAGATTTTAATAATAAAGTTTTTTGTTTTGTTCAATTTTGTTTTTCGATTTGGTGAAATCAAAAACTGATTTGTTTTTTTGATTGATTTGAACAGTTGGGTTTTCCTGGATTGTAGTTGACGGAGGTAACGCAGGAGGAGACCTGCAGAGTACCCTGATTTGTGATGGTCTTCCAAACACGTAAGATCTCCGCCGTTGATTTCTTTATCTGATGAAGATTAGAGTATTAGACGACTCTCTTTTCTCGTCTTCTTTTTAAGAGAAGATTAGGTACCTATTGCTAACAATTGATCTCTTTTTTCCTTTTTCTTTTATTATTACGGTGTTTGGCTAAAAAAAATATATATATAGATGTTAATTATGGGTGAATAAAGCAAACAAATCATGATTGTTGGGAAGCAATAAGTGGATATATCATATATGCATGTTTTAATAATCAAGAATAAGTGGATATTAGTATTTTAAGTACTTATCAGAATATAATCATGTTATTCAATTTCATTTATGCCATTGATATCTTCTCTCTCTTATGAACTGGGATTTTCATGTCAAATTATTTTTTAATAATCTATATATATTATTGCTGTAGGCGTTTGCCTATTGTTTCGTAGAAGGAAAAAAATTATATATTATTGCATACATTTATAGATCATTGTTTATATGTTATTTAATTTTAGTCAATCAAACAACAAACATTTTATTATTAATTCTCCAAGAGCTTAAAATTTCTATATTCCTCACACCTCATTTTTAATTTTTAAATTAAGATTTATAAATAAAACAAAAGTATTAGTTAAATGAATAATAAAATCTTACTCTTAAATATAGCATCAACTTAAATAAACACAAAAAATCCTGCCCACCATAAGAAAACACTACATCGACGGTATAAATTATTCCATAAGAAATATCGGACGGCCACTGTTTCACTTCTGTTACAGTGATTTACAAGCTGTTTATGCAGTTTCGATTTGGCGGATGTTATCGATGACAATAAGGAATCACATACTCTTCTTTCGGTATCTCTCACTTTGATCTCCAGCACCCCAAAACCTTTTCGCACAAAATCTGAACTGAAGTCCTGGACATCCAAAGGTGGTTACCATAGTCATTTAAGCGTACCCGGCGGTAATGACTGCTGTAAATCTTCGAAATCGCAAAAAGCGAGGGAGAAGAAAAACATATTCGGGACAATCGCAACAACTTCAGAAACATTGAATTTTGGAAACCAAAGCCTAGTATAATTTTTGTTTCGAAATCATTATCGCCCTATTTGAATCCAAAACACAAACCAAATTTGATTGAAATCATGATCGAATTCCAATTTTGATGGCGGAGGAAAGACGGAGGCGATTCCTTCCCGATTTCGAGTTGCCTGGACCGAAATGGGGGTGTCAGAGGATCCTCCGATGCAAGAAGGTCCGGCCGGACAACAAGACACCGATCGACGGTCCCGATCGACCGTCCGTCTCGAAATCGATGGACGAGGAGGAAATCCAAGATAATTCCACGGACAAGGCGCAGGAACCAAGGCAGAACTGCCGTGTGAGTCCTCCGATTTCGCCCCCGACGCTGCAGATTAGGCCCACTTGTCGTTCGGTTTTTGGGCCGTCCGTGCCGTCCAAATCGCAACGGCTGAGGGGGATCGATGCGGAGAGGAAGCGGATCGTTCAGTTCCATGGCTGCCTCTCACAGGCGGAGATCGAAAGGGATTTCTTTATCATAACCGGATTGAAACCTTCATCGCGTCCGAAAAGGTGTCCCAAGGTCGTGCAGAGAACAATTGATGTAAGTCTTTTATTCTGTCTTTTGTTTGTTGAAGCATTGGTTATGGATTAATTTGTTCTGTTCCTTTTTATCACAGACGATTTTGCCAGGATCGCAGTTACCGACAAAGATCACCCCTCGTACTTACAAAATCCAAAATTTTAATTGATGGGTATTGGTTTAATGTTTGGATGGTTTTATGAATTGGATTTTGTAAAATTGTGTTCTTTTGCAGGTTCAAGGTGAAATTGAGATGATAGTTATTGGAGTTTTGGTGTTTTGACTGCACTAACAATTCATGGTAGGCTAACTCCCTTCTTTTAGTTTAGAGAGTGTTATCTGTTGGATGTCGAAGTGATTTTATTTTATTGAGTAGTTTTCAGGATGGCTCCCAATTGAGATTTTTTTTAAAACATTTGTTAAGTATTTAATATATCAATATATAGTTGAAGAGCTTTTTTTAATGTTCACTTCTATTTTGGTTAAGTAAATTTGATTTGGGATTTTGAGATGAATGCGTGCATTTTGCTGTCCGGGCGTGACCTTCAAATGTGGAAAGTATTGGTTTTTGGAAGGTTTATGGTAAGTGAGAAGTTTTTACTGCTTCATTGCACTATCAAGTACTGCATGATGAACAATTCAATTAACAGTTTAATCAGATAAGAATCATGAGTTAAAACATGTGAGGCTTCATGATGATGAATTTATCACATAGTGAAACAATGTTGGTCATTTATCAGTTGTTCTGTTTCTGATTCAATTACTTGATTTTTCTTGGATTGATTCTGCAGAATGTTTTTTTTTTTAGTTCTAACATTTTTTTTATTTGAAAGTATCATTTAGAAAACAATAATACGTGGCAAAAAAAAAGGGAGGGTATTCTAGGGTGTCTAAGGGCTTTGGGGAAGAACAATGTGGGGATGTCTAAATTGTGATCTCATATTCGGATGGGCTATAAGATATTCAGTAGTCCACAGTTATGTTTTTTTCCTGTTTTTTTAAAGTATGTATACCAATACCATATAAATATTTGTGCGAATCTCACCTTTTTGCAATGAAGAAAGAAGAAAATATTTTATGAATTTGAGTGGAAGTTGTTTGGTTTGTAGATATCAGGGGAATGATCCATGTGCTTTGTTTGTTTTAGCAGCTATATTGAAAGTTTTCGTCCTAATATTTAATGGTTTGAAAGGACCTTTTAAAGAAACACAACATTGTGTGGAGAATACATGAGCAATCTGGGGCATCTAAGGGCTTGAACAAGAACGATGTGTAGATAACTAATCTCACCTCACTTAGGATGTGCTGTTAGATGTTCCATAGCTCTTTTTTTCTGTTTTCTTTCATTCTGATACTCGTGTTTTCAAATACTTTCATCTTGCCTTATAAATATCTGACAGAAATCCCAATTTTTTTTAACTATTCTGTTTCATATGTTGTTGCTGCAATACATAACTGAAGAAAAGACATTTCATACCATAGATATCAAAAAAATTTGTGGCCTCTGTTCTTTTTTTTTTGGTTGGTAAGTTGTGATTTGGCTTTCCATTTATTCAGTTGCGTTTCTTGAGCATTCAGTGTCAGGAAGAAACGTTATCAACTTTCATCTTTCCTTTTGGTCTCTATTAATGAACACTAAACATGTAGTGGGTTGCTCGTCTGAATTTACATTTGTTCAGCAAAATTTGTATTTGGAATTTATCTTTCATTACAGTTGTATATGTTGATAAGGCTGGGCTTTTGAAAGATTTGTTTATTGATGAAGGGTACCTTTAGAATAGATTTTACCAGACAACCCAGTAGTTGTGTTTTGCTATGTTTCAAAGGTTGGTTTCTTGATGAAGGGTGTTTTTTTCTAGATGGTTTTTTGGTTTTCATAGCATAATATTATCTTAACTTCTCGTCTCCGATTTGGATTGTACTTCGAAGACTTTTCAGTAATGAAATCGGGTGCAAATTTATCCTTCCTTCAAAAAAAAAAAAAAAAAAGAGTGCATTGCAGCTTCTGAACTTATATAATATATCACAATTGTGCCTGTATTTTATAGTTTGAGTAGGAGTTGATTGGTTACTGGAATTGACTATGTTTGTAAAAACTAATCAACAATGTAGGTTTAAGGTAGTGAAAGAGTCTCTAGTGATTGCTAAATTTTTTAATCAAACCAAGTGTAATACCTATTTTCATGAAACAAATAGCATGCACTCTGTCGTTGAGCATATGGGCATGTTGCTTGTTTACTTCAACTTATAACTGATAACTGACTTTTTAAATCTCTGAATTTCTCTGTCTTCTATTTGCACTGTATTTTTTTTTTTTTGCTTGGTAATTTGCACTGTGTATTGGCTGTTGATGGTTCTTCAATTTGATGGAAACTGTACCTATGCTTAGAAAAATGAATTCTAAACTATTCATAATTGAAAGTAGTGTTTCCTTAAGATCAGCCTTTTCCGCATGTTTTTGTTGCTCCTGCGTACTAACATCTTTATCCAATATTGTCACATTTTGCAACCTTTGATATGAGGTTTGGGACTTTGGGTCATCTGTCTATTAATCTGAATTTTGTTAGTTGAACAAATCTAGTCAGTTGGCTTTCAGGCTTGTTTTGGGCTTTGGAATGTCAGAAATTCAACTCTGGGTTTCCTATGCATTTCAAAAATGACTAGCCAGGTTGAAATTCGACCGGTTGAAATTCAACCATTGATGTACTTTTCCCCTATTGGAAATTCAAGGTGCAACTCCATATGAAATTGTATTTCATGTATCAATAATGATTTTTGGGCCCAAATAAGATGGTAACGTTGAAATTCTTCATTTACCTTTAATTGTCATATCTGCATTTAATGTGACTAGTTGAAACACATGTATTAATTTCATGAATGATGTGTTGGTCGAAGAGTACATGAAATACATCCGGGATGATGCACAATGTAATATGATATCAATTTTCATTATAAAAAAATTTAGAGAGGTACTCAAAATCAGAATGATAATTTTTATGAATGATTTTTCTGTGTAATTATTATGAAATATACTATGATGATGTGTCACAAAACATCTCATTAATTTTCAATCATATTGAAATTTAAGAAATATTATCTATATAACAATCCAAAGCGCATGTGATATTCATATACCAAAGTTATACTTCTAATTATCTCATCCAATCGAGAGAGAGGGGGGTGGGGGGGGGGGGGGGGAGCTAAACTCAATAAACCGCCGCAATGATCAGCATTGAATGTCAACTTTATGTCCCTTCTCTGGGAAGCGGTTGGAGGACAGTTTGTTGATTTTAGCTGTCGGAGAAGGGGCGGCTACTTTGAAGTAGCCGTCCAGGTCTTGGTCTTTAAATTTTTTTAAGTGTTGGGCCATGTTGTCTTTCTTGCTCTCTTTCAAATTCCCTTAAAATGTTTTCTATGATCCAAATGTGATCATTCTAAAATATTATTTGAAGTATTTTTCTTTTTTTTGGATGATCAGAATTGGGGTATCCACATCCATATGAAAAATGAACATCTATGACAACAGAAATGATAGATTGCTCAATGCAAGGCCAGATCATATTCCCAAACGGACAATGGCAAAAAACAGTACCTTGTGTTCTATCGTCATTCTCAGAATCCCGACAACATCATTGACCATCACGAAAAGAGAAAAATCTTATAAACAAAACACATCTAAACATGCAAACCAAATTAGAGGAAATTTGGCATAATGAACATCAGAACCAAGAAATAATGCAAGACCGTAAAAAAACTCATTATAATTAAGCTTCTAATCTGCAAATCAAAGAGTATAAGTTCCTAACTTTGAACATCCATCTTATTGTGATAGATCAAAATGATTCATAGAAGAAGCAATTTCAAAGATCCCACATGTATAAAAGTTAATTGATGGCCTTTCTTTTCAACAACAATAGATAAAAAAAATCATTACTAAATCAAGTACAATGCAAGTCTGAAGTCAATTAGCATCTAAGAATTGGGAATACCAAGCAAGCTATTATTTAAAGTCAATTAAACTTCTTTATTTCCAATAGAGCTCTCTAGGGACATAACAAACTCAAATGCAGTGCATGCATGTACTACTAATTGAATTGACGGACAAGTGCATAGAAATTTTATTTAGTTCTATTCACTGAACATAAGATAAACTATCAAATGTAAAAAACCAAAAAATTTATATGATATATTATTCAAAACTCCATCAGGAAGCATCAGATAACAAATGCATCATATAAATATATTATTTTTTTATATTCAAATTCCACAACAAAAATAAGATTGATTTTTTTAGTAAGGAAAACATCATGACCGAGAATAAGAAAAAACGGATATGGTCACCAAATCACTGCTTTGAATCATGACAACAACAATTTGAACTTGAACAGTGGTCACCATGGCCAAGAATAAAAAAATTACAGCAATTACAAATCACTACTTTGAATCAAGACAACAGCAATTTGAATAAAAATACTAATTTAGAGGCAAAGTTTGGTGTTTATTTCATGTATATTGATTAACTGCGACACATATTAAATCATATCAACTGTATGGATGAATAATTATGGAATATGTAAACATTCATAAAGAGATGAAAGAAAATATCATCGTGTTTGAAATTGTAAAATAATGCTTAGTTAATGTCTCGAAAAAATTGATGACTAAGATGACTAAATGATAGATTAGAGGAATCAATGTGATATTGACCATCCAAAAGATATGAATTTGGGATACGTCGAACTGATTAGCTTCGACTGTAAGTTGAACTTGTAGGACAATATGATTGTGAAGTTAACGAATACATTGGTGATGTTGGACTGCAATCATTTCCAAAATATTTTTTTGTTGAAATTCCAAAAAATGAGGGGAAATTGTAATCATAATAGTTTGTTGTTAATGTTAACATAAAAATCAAACCACACAAACTGAAAAAATTTTGAAAACCATTTTGGTTAACAGGTATATAGAAAGTTGCAACATGAAAATTCAGTGGATTAGATAATTAGGAAGAGGATAATTTATAAGGGATTATGGAGGAGCAAATGAGAAATTTTTGGCTAACTTTTACCATGCATGCATATTGTTATGATTACTTAGTTCACATCTCACATTAATTAGTATACATTTAATACGCTGTATAATCATTAGTGGTTGTTATTTACAAAGGGTTTGTGAGAATCCAAAACTACCCATTTATTTTAATTGCCCTTTAAATGAGTAAATTCAATGATTAGAACTGTAATTCAGTATGTTTGAAATTGATGTAAAAAACAAACAAACACCTCTCTCTAACCTTGACGGTAGCCCATCCAACTTCTTTCAACAAACATCGCGACAAGCAATACATTGTTCTCATTCAATGCTTAACACCTGCATTTCCGCATATCACATACAAAAAAATCATAATACAAATAACAAGTGAACATGTGTTCATAAATACAACAAAACAAAGAAATCCAAACACAAGAATATCGTTAAACCAACACTTTTATTCAAGGAGTTCATGTCCATTCAAGCAAAACCACATTCACAAAAGTAGATAGAAGTCAAACTACTGAATAATAGATACTTTAACAAGCATCTCTTCAATAGACGACTCAACAACACTACAATCTACAAGTAACATATGTGATAGCACTTATAAGGATATAATTATCCATTATATCAATAGTAGGATAACTGTTCATACATGTTTTAAAAATATAGCAATAAATATGATGAAATGACTTCTATAAAAATATTTTAGTCCAATTGTTAGCATTACACCCAAGCAAGAGAATCAGCTGCCATGATTGAAAGCACAAATAGAACCACCATGAAAACAATGAGGAGACAACAAATCGAAAGAAAAAAAAACTAAAAGAGAAATTTACTACATTCCCCATGGCTAGAAGTTCCTCAGAATGAGGAGATCCCAAACTCTATCATCCTAGCTTAGTCTATGTTTCATTTTCATCAATCAATATTAGAAAAGTTAATAAACATATAGTGAAGCATGACGGCGACATCCAAAAGCAGGACAAGTTTCCAAATCATATTTAGAAGCTCTCACCACGAAAGGCCTATATAGGTTTTGAATCACTGCGTATGCATCGGACCATTTGTTAGAATAAACGTGAGCAAGAAAATAATTAATATGACACTAAGTGTGTTTATTTTAAATTGTCAAAAAGATAACTAAAAACATCCAAATTAAATTGGGGGTAATGTATAAATCAATGAAGGTGAAGTTTCTAATGCATGTATTCCTGTGATATCATGAAAAAAAAAGAGGAACATATGACTTTTAGAAGAATTTTAAAAAGATTCATCTAAAGAAATGAGTTTTTACACATGCATATCAAAATAACCTGAGCACCTCAGGGAATGACCAAAATTGTATGTATGAAAATATGAAGATGTGGATAGAAATGATAGTTTCCACTAATATCATACACCTCATTTCAATAACAAATCTAAATAAAAGTATCAAATCAAAAACAAATTTTAAAATCTCATCCGGTATCCAATGAAAGAGGAAAAAAACCACATAAAAAAATAAAGAATTAAAGATGAATTAGCGAAAAAGATCATGATGAAAAGATTAGATAACAACAATTTGAATTAAATCAATGAAGGAAGGCAAGCGATTGGCAGGTCGGGAAGATTGGGGCGGTGAAGGTGAAATGAAGTGATATTTCATCGGTTAATAAAGTTTATTTGGGACGGATGAGTTTTGAAGAATTAGGTTGGTCAAATGAAAGTTTTTTAAGGGATTGGTAGGTTGAGGAAGATTGGCAAGTCGAAGCGATTGGTAGGCGCTAAGTGTTGCGGGCTAGGCTCGCCTAGGCCTAGGCAGGGATTAATGAAAGCCTAGAAGGATTTTTTGAACATTGATGAACAAAATTATTCAAGTTATATTACTGAACAAATGAAACAAACAAATAAATAAATTTAACAAGAAATGACAAGAAAAATTATCCAACTCGATTTCTTTTTCCTTTATTCCCTATTTGATTTCATATCCAAACAAATCCATAAGTAAAAAATCAAAACAACTATGTTACAAGTCTCACAAGTTGTATAATACGCTAGTGATGGTACACCATATAAGAATACCTCTCTTGCACCAGCTACTATTCCAAAGTAGACACTCCCCCCCCCCCCCCCCGCCCCCCGTTTGGATAGCGAAATTGAGTTCTTGATAGATAAATATGCTAGTATAGATAACAAATCTACAAGAATAAGAGATTTTATGTTTGGTTGTGTTTTTTTTATTCTCATTGGAAAACGTAAGAATAAAGGTTGAGTTTTTTGTTTGATAAAGAATAAAATATAAATAAAGTGTAAAAAAATTGATTTGACATGTGGGCCCATGGGAATAGATAAAGTGAATATAGCTTATCCTAGGGGTTACTTAAAATTGTTATACTCTCTTATACTTGTTTAAACCTGCATAGTAATTCCATCATATACTCTTTAAACAAACACAAATTTTCCCTATCTATTCTTATCCCACCTTATTCCACCCTTATATCACTCTTATTCCGCTACACAAACGGGGGTGCATGTTTAGAGAGGAAAGTTACCATAAAAAATATAATCAGAGGTTAGAATCACAACCAAAGGGCAGAGAAGAAAAAAAAGTTGTTTGGAGTAACTACAAATTTCAGATTCTGAATACCTCCATATTTATTTTCTATTATTATGGATGTCTTACCACAATATTGATCCTCAAATAAATGTTTATTGAAACTAAATTTGAGTTGATATCCTCAATGAATATCTTAGAACTATCTTCTTTATTTGTTCTATTTTTTTTCACCAAAAAAAAAATATCTTAGAACAATGGATGAAGTCATTACCATCAATATCATAATATGTTGGATATCAATAATCAATATACTAAAATGAATCGATCAGAAATCACTAAATAATACCAACATTAACAATAAAAAAAACAGTAGTCACTAAAAAGAAAAAAAAGAAAAATAAAATATATATGAATTTGTTTTGTCACGATTCGAACAAAATTCTATTCAAGAACAAAAACAAATTAACATCAGAATCCCTTTACTCCACTAACCACTAAAGAAATTCATTTAAGACAAAGTTGAACTCCAAACAAATCAACGACAACCAAAAGCAGATATTGACTTGATTGAGGCTCTCCTCTGCCGCCCTACGCTTTTCTGGATTGTGGCTGAGAGTGGCTTGAAGAATCATTTTAGCCCATGTTTGAATGCCTGATAAACCCCGGATATCCCTGGATAAAAATTTTGTTGTGTTTGGAAAGCCTGGATGAACCCAGATAAAGTATGCGATAATAAACTAGTATAAAGTGGTATATGGATTCCAATCAACCCTTGCCCCTGTTTGGTTGGGGAATAAGGAGAGTATATATGTGAATAAATAAGAATAAAGCAAAAAAATGTGTTTGGATGAGTGGTATAACATGTATAGGTATGCTAGAATAAACTAGTATAAAGTGGTATAAGGATTCTAACCAACCCCTGGAATTAAAGTTATTCTAGGTTATTCCATTCAAAGAATAAGTGGGCCCACTGTCAAATCAACTGTCATCACCTCTTATAAATCACCTGTCAAATCAACTATCATTATTTTTTTACCTTTTATAAATTCTTATACATACTTTATTCACATTTTACCCAAATAACAAAAAATTTATTCTTACGTTTTTCAACGAGAATAATTCAAAACACAACTAAACACAAAATCATTTTATCCTTATTTATACTAGAATAATCATAAACATTAGAATACTTTAATTCTCGAACCAAACGTGGGCTTAGAATAAAAGTTATCTTTGGTTATTCCACTCAAAGAATATGTGGGGCCCACTGTTAAATCAACTATCATCACCTCTTATAAATCACCTATCAATTCAACTATCATTACTTTTTTACCTTTTATAAATTTTATCCATACTTTATTCACATTTTATCCAAACAACAAAACATTTATTCTTACGATTCCCAACGAGAATAATTCAAAACATAACCAAACACAAAATCACTTTATCTTTATTTATACTCTCTTATGCTCGAATAAATATATACCCAAGAATAAATCATATTCTGTATTCAAACTGGGGCTTAAGGTTCGTCAGATCCATGATCGAAATCGAAACAATGGACGCCCTGAAATACCACTCCATCGGAAGAAGATTTATGGAAGTTGAAGCGATTATCGGGTTGGGGCGGTCCCGGTGAAACGATATGTCATTGAAAGAGAAAATCGATTAATAAAATTCAGGGTTTGGGTTTTCAAGGATGGGGAAGATTTAAGGAAGTTTTCATGGATTGGTATGAAAAGGCGCTCCCATAATGGGGATTAAATCGGTGAAATAATTTCATTTGGATAGGGATGGAATTTCAAGATTTGATAAGGCTAAAACTGTCAAACGAAAGTTTTTTCAGGATCGGTGCTTTTATAAGTACTATAGATATAGATAGATATAGATATAGATAACCGATCCCTTTGATGGAAGTGGTTACGATTTTATTATATTTTGTTGTTCTTTCTTTTTTTAAAAATCAATTCAATTGAAACCAATTATTTATATGATAGTGTAAATCCATTTGTCATATGTGAAATTGAAGAGAAAACAAAAATTCAATTTCAGTTTTTGTGAGAAATTTCATTTATTTTTTTTATTGAGCGAACTGTATGTGGTGCAATCAATGACGATCATTTCAAGTTAGGCCAATTTGATCTAAATAATACTTTTTTATTTGAATTGAAAATGTTTAATCTTTTACATTTATTTTGAAGCCTCATTTACATTCGTGCGGACAAAGTTTTTATTTTTTGAATTGTTAGGTATATCTGAAAAAATGTATACTCTTGTCATCAACACTTTCATTAGAAATAAAGTATGATTACAAATTTGAATGGGAGATGAAAAGAAATAGAAAAACTAATAGACCAGTCCTTTGGCCCAATGGAGTCGGAATAGACTATCGTATAGATTCATTGAATTCCCTCCCACCTCGAGACATGATCAAACCACCTCTTAAGGCGATCTCCTGCACTCCATTGATGCTACATTGCTATTCCCCCTTTCTTTGATACGCATTGATGTGGAGTCCCACATATTCTCTATATACACCCTTGCTCTATTAAGAATCGCTTTATTTTGAACACACCAAATCGTGCATGTTCCCTCCAGAATTAATGATTGATTATGATTTGATGAGCTTAGAAGTTGGGGTCATCATTTGGCCCAAGATTGAAAATCTGACCTGTTTTGAGGGTGGGCCGGGCTTGGGTCTGGGAGCCGAGCCCACTGGGCCAACCCGAATTGGGTCCATTCGGGCTGGCCTGTAGGCTTATCGGAGCCACTAGCTTTAGAGAGGTGAAAGAGGTGGTCGCATGCTTACCATCGATCTATCATTGCAATAAATAAATATTATGTAATGATGTATTTTTCAATTAATTAATTCATTTTTTATTTTTGAAAATCTAATAGATGTTAACATTTTTCCAATATACATAACACATTCAATTAATTTCAATATTATATTTTTAATATTTTTTTAATTTTTATTTAAACATTAACATACAAATACACATTGAAAACAAAAAAATATAAATAAACTTATATGAAACCTGGGCCCGCAGGACCGCCCATGGGTCTAAGCCCGGCCCGGCAAACCCGTTCAGGGCCGGGCTTTATAGGCAAGGCCTAGGCGTAGTTATTTGGCTCTGGGACAACCCGGTCAGCTGGCTAGACAGGCCCATGGTCCTGGGTCCAAGGCTGGACTTGGGCTATGTTTCAACCGGCAGGGCCGGACCGGGCCGGGCCAGACCAGCCCATTGCTGATGCCTGCCTAGAAGCCTTTGCACAGTGCATGGTCTTAAGCCTACTTCTCAAATCTCTTCCATCGAGTTAAATGACTCAAGTGGCCATACCCACCACTCGCCAGAATACTCTATAAAAGACAACATTGACAAAAGAGATGAATGACTCTCATCGGTCTCTCACCAAAGAGCATAACTAAGCTTATCAACAGGTCGGGTCCGGATCAGGTCAGGGTACCTCGATCTATTTGATTGTTGAGTCCATATCAAGTCGGGTTGACCCATTAATATACCTAGATCAAATAAAGAGAGGTCAATGAACTTTTTAAGGGTTTAAAATGACTTTTTTTTAATAAATAGAATATAGTGTATTATAAATAGTTCTTTACTATTTTGATTTTTTAATGTTTTGTGAGAGAATATTTGGAATACGGTTTGAATTATTATGTTTTTACATGAAGTCAAATATTGTAAAATTATTTCAAATGCTTAAAATTTTAAATGATTATTCAGTATTTAATTATAAATGTTGGGTTGGATCATAAATAAAAAAAAAATCATATAGTATTTGGGTTGAGCCCATCGGGTTCATAGGATTGGTTCGGGTGGACCTAGACCCGATCCAATTGTCAAGCCCTTCGGGTCAGGTATCTACACATTTTATCCGGTCGGATTTAGGTCGGGTTCGGGTCGACCTGCGACCGGTTAATAGGCCTAAGCATAACTCATCGAGTCAAAGCTTCTCCATTTGGATCGATAGACCTTGGTGAGTAAGCGTTCATGAGCGAGAAGCCAAAACATAATAAATGTTTTTTTTAGAGGCGGTAGACAATTTCTACCCCGATTATATATTAATCGAAGCATCGAGAATATGAAATAGGAGCCAAGAGCAAAGAAAGAAGGCAAAGCGAAATAACAAAAATAGAAAAACGAGCCGCACCCAACTCTCACGGATCACTATGTAGAAGAGAACTCTACTTGGTGAAACCCATTTTGAGTGAGAAGTTGGGCTATAGGACTAACTGTGTATTAACACCCATTTATATATATCAACCAATCCGCGTGAACTGTGTGTTATTGAGTTACCATCAATCAAAGAATACAATTCTCGCGCACCCTACTTTTTCTCCTCTCGGTAATCTTTTGACAAGAATAGAAAACATATAATATGACCTATAATATAATGCTATATCATATACTTTTTTAAATAAGTATGATTAACAACTATCGAATAAACAACTCACCTCTAACCCTCCAAAAGTGATTTGAAAAACATGTTGGAAAAGAAAAATAGATGGTTAGGTCTGTTAAAAATCATAATAGATTGTGATTCATGCTCTTAAAGGAATAAAGGTATTCAATGCCAAAAAAAAAAAAAAAAACCACAATGAAGAACATTCTACGAGTGTTATGGATATATTGCGTTTTCAGAACAAGTCTCACGTTTTCAATATTTATATCAAACTTATCTCATGAAATTGTGTTATTGCAATTAATTATCTTAAAATATCCATACCATTATCGCCTAAGTTCTTTTAGTTTAGTCTCAAACAATTTACTTGTACATCATATCTCAAGATCTGAAGCAATGACAAAAAAAACTCAGTTCATCAAGGATTCTGATGCGTGTCTTATTGTTCTTCATTTTTCAAAACATGAGGCAAAACCTAAATAGCTTCCATAGGAGAGAAAACTGTGTGAGAAAGAAATCCCTTGTAGTGACTTGGATCATTTGGCTTGACTTACCCGTAATTATTTATTGCTTTGAAGGACTCCAGTGTATGTTGAGAATATTTAGGATTTGGTTGTATGTTTTATCAAGTTTTGGGGTATCTCTTGTGCCGGTGCGAAGAGGGTGAGCTTTACTAGAGATAGATTATCCATCGAGAAGTAAATTTGTGAGTTTTTTCTTTTTCTTTTTTTTTACAAAGAGATTGAATAGATATTTCTTCTATTTATATCTTATTTATATCTTTTTGATGATGTTGTTTTTGTACTCTCTAATTTATTATACGTTTCTCTGAAAAATAATCAAGGGCACATAGATTCCCTTTTCAATTGCATATTCACTGCCCTATATGTCATGCAGTTTGACTCTGGTGGAGGAAGAGGACGTTATTATGAGACAATTCAACTTGGTCGGTTGCTTGTCCCCTTCCTTTTATTTTATTTTTTTTTTAAAAAAAAGCTTCATTTTATTTCAACTTATCCATTAAATAACAGACCAAAAAAAAACTTATCCATTAAATAATGTTTTTAGGAAAAAATTCAAATAACCCTTTATAAATTGCCCAAAATTCATATAACTCCCTGACATTTTTTAAAACTAATATATTCCCCTGAAAACACATATGTAAATAAAAAAATTTAATTAGCTAAACTTCAGTTGATAGATGAAGAACATTTTGTGAATATTCTGTTTGTTAACTCTAATTGAAAACATTGTATACCAAAAATCTTATACAATGTATTAAAAATGTAGAAAACTATTTGTAAATTAATGATGATTTTACCCATTCGGATGGGTAAAATCATCATTTATAAAAGATTTTTTACATTTGTTAAACATTGTAGGAGGGTTTTAAAATATTGTGTTTTTAGTCAAGGTTAACCATACAAAATATTCATTATTAATCAACAAAAATTTAATTCAGGAGGGCTATTTGAATTTATATATGTGTTTTCACGAGGTTATATGGATTTCAGACAGTTTACATAGATAATTTTAAGACCCAATGTTTAAGACACAAATGAAATAAGCACCATTCAAAGTTTGTTGGGTCTCATGAAGAGTGGTTAGTCTTGATGTTCATCTACTCATGGAGCCCATAAAAGTTGGATAACGTCAAGACACTCCGTCGGATAGTCAGGTACAATCCATACATTTTTTATAATTTTTAAAAAATATATATTTTTACGAATTGAATGTATGAAAAAATTTGATAAAAAAATGTATATACTTTCATGACTGATTGAAAGAGCTTATTTCTAACAATTTAAATTTTTTTTTATAGTGAAGAGCAATGTATATATATTTCATTGGAAGACTATCAAAACATATGTATTGTTAGAAATTGTCCCCAAAGATTACATGTAACAATACTCATAAAAGTCACTCTGTATTACCTTTGAATTGGTTGTCCAATATTTTGAATGCTTGGATGAAACTAAGAAATTGCATTTAAGTGTTCCGATTGTGTTGGGTTTATGTTTTGAATTCCTTTTTTGCATGTGGATGAAGAATTGCAACAATATAGTTTTCTCATGATCGATATATTGTTTGCCTCAACAAATAAAAACACAAGTAGCAGTTTTATAATTTATGTATTATGTGTGAAGGAATTGTGATAATATAGTTCACTGACTTTCAATCAACCGCCATTCAGTGGGTTTATAAAAGGTTTTTACTTCAACTGAGTTGAAAACGAGAAGATCAAATAATCCTAATTCTAGTCAGATTTGGGTTGCGTACATTTGGAGCACAGATTCAGTTCATATCAGTCATTTGTATCCATTTTGAATCCGTGCGTATTTGCAAAATAAAAAAAATTATAATAAATAATCTGAAATAAATACAGATACCAAATAATCTATTTTGAAATTTAAAAGATCATAAGATCCAGTTTAAAAACATGTTTGAGACTTAGGGTCCGTTTGGTTCCGCGTTGGGCGGATTCCGCTTTTTCAAAAAGCGGATTCCACCCAAACGCGCAACCAAACGGGTCGGATTCCTGCGGAATCAAAAGCTGGATTCTTTTTAATTTCTCTCTCGAAATCCGTGTTTTTAAAATCTCAAAAAGAACGATTTTTGGTCGGAATCGATTTTTTGAATTGAAAAGCAACTTTTTCTACCAAACATTAAATTCCTTCCAAATATTGATTCCTGAATTAAAAAAAAGCATCCAAAAAAATCAAAGGTCTAAAATCATCTTAAAAAGCAGCTTTATTCCAAAATCTACTTTTCAATCTGTGTTTCCAAACGGAGCCTTAGTTTTTCTTTAAAAATTGAGTTTAAACTGAGTGTGTAGGAAACTGTATCTTCATGAATTATAAAAAAACTAGCTTTTGAATATTTATTTATAAAAAATGTGTCTGTAACTTTTGATTAAGTTTTTTTTTTTTTTCAATTTGAAATATGTATGAGAAATCAGATTTTTGTAAACCCGTAATCTCTTTGAACCCTGGACGCCCACTAAATCAAAAATTAATATTTATAACTTAAATCAAATAATAAAATTCGCATTCAAAATATCTGATCGATGATCCGTATCTAATATGGATCATTACACGTGACACTGAGAGTCATGGTCTCCCTCTGCTACATGAAACATTTTTTTCTGCAAGATCACTGGAGTGTGAGCCCACTGTACCTAGGTTGTCTCTTATATATGCCAAGTTTGAACAAAATACTCTATCTCATCTTCTAAAAAAATAATGATCGTTTGATCAATGTTCTTAACTTTGGTTTATTTTAATTTTAATTTTTAACCTGCACTTGCATAATACTAGTTTAATCAAACAGATTTTTAAATCGTCCCATAACATAACCTTCAATACATAAACTATGATAACGTAGGTCTCATTCTCAACCTTGATTACTTTAAGGTCATGTTTGTTTCGAGAATAGGGTTGGAAAAAATGAAGATTAGTCGGAATAGTTTCAAAATGGGTGTTGAAAGACTGATATAAATGAAAATTTATATGTCAGAATTAACTGGTATAAAGTGATATTTGAATTTCAATCAGCCATCGAATTAAGTTATTTCAGGTAATTCAACTCAAAAGAATATGTGGACCCACTGTAAAATTAATTGTCATCATCTTTTAGAAATCAACTGTAAAATCAACTATTATCATTTCTAAAACTTTTATAAGTCCTTATTATCACCTTATTCATATTTTATCCAAACAATAAAAATTTTATTATTACTTTTCTAACTATATTGATTCAAAATACAACCATACAAAAAAAAATTATTTTATCTTTATTTATATTAGAATAATATAAACCTCAGAATAACTTAATTCTTTATCTAAGCAGGGGTTAAATCGTCTTATATACAACAATTCATTATTTTTCAAAAAATTTAATTTTTTTAAAAAATAATAAACATTATGTAACGAGATATATGTTTTGATGAAAAGTATATATCACCTCTTACAAATTTAATGAGTTTTAAAAATAGTAAACATTATCTCATTAACATGTATAATACTCTTAAAATGCAGTCCACACATATTTTAATTTTTTTAATGTGTTTTGTTAATGAGTACCCTTAGAACACTGATTAACTCATATTAATTACTAACTTTTATGCAACCCAATAAATTAATTATGATATGGTTAACAAAAATAAAAGATTTTTTAAAATACCAACATCCCTTATAAATTCATCACTTTTTTTCTTCTTCCCTCCCACACCAAATTTTTCCCTCATATATAATGATTAAAAATAAAAGTGTCACAGGCATAAATAAGATACTTTCATAAAAAATGTCCTATTTATGTAAAAAAAAAATGTACGTATACCAAACAATTGAACAATATTTTTTTTTATATAAAATCAATTTTTTATAAATATTATTTGTGAGTATTTTATCAAGGGTGTTATTGGTATTTTAAAAAATCTTTCATTTTTTTAAACCCATATCATAATTAATTTATTAGACTACCTAAAAAATTAGTAATTAATATAGGCAGTGTTTTAAAGGCACTCGTTAACAAATTTTTTTTTAATATCAGTAAATATTATCTAAAGAAATATATGCTTTAATAAAAAATATATATCATCCATCATAAACAGAATTATTTTAACAAATATAATTTTTTTATAATGAAGTCCATATATATCACAACTAAAGAGGTATATACACATCTCATTGAACAGTGATGAAGGTATATAATTGTATGCAGAACTGTATATACTGTATGTAACAGGTGATGAAACATGAAAACATGCAAAACAGTATTAATGGTTTTCTGGTGTCTCCTGATCCTTCAACACATGATGAGGTCCCTTCTTTTTTCATCTAAAAAAAAAAAAAAACGGTCAAATCTTCAGTACTTACTTCATCGGCAACACATATAATACACGAAAATAAATTTTATTAATAAAAAAACTATACACACACACACGAAAACAAAAAAACAAAACTCTATTTCTTCTTATTCTTGTTATTCCCACCGCCGAAGATATACCCGAACCCAAACAGTCCCCCCGACATACCACTATTCGCGACGTTCAGCACCGGCTTGATCCGCCCCCCACTCCCGAAACGATACGAATCGTACGGCGGAGGCGGCTTCTGATGATGATGCGGCGACGATGTCGAAGTCGACGGACGGTGGTGATGCTTCGCGTTGTTAGTACCCCTCGAACCGGTCGAGCTGCTCCGGGAGAGAAGCGGGAGCAGACGAAACAATCCTCCGCCGCCGCCGCCGCCGGAGTTGAGGCTGGCGCTTCTCGTGATGCGTTGTTTCTTGACGGAGGGGGATCTCGGGAGGGAGTGATTTCGCGGCGGCGGAGGGGGCGGGGGAGGGTTGTTGATGGGGAGGGGGAGGAGCTTGCCGTGGGAGAAGAGGCGGTCGGCGGGGGAGGAGTCGTGATCGGAGGGGGGGAGGCGATTGGAGGAGAAGAAATCGAAGTCGTGGTGGTGGTGGGAGGAGGAGGGGATGGAGGGGGGGAGGAGGAGGTGGCGGTCGGAGGGGGAGAGGTCGTGAGAGAAGGAGATGCGAGGGCTCAGAAGCATTGGAGACGATGATGAGTCGTCTGACGAGAAGATCTCGATCGCCATTTTTGAAGAGAGAGAGAGAGAGATTTTTGGGGGGTTTTTGGTGTTTGGAGGGAGAGATGGAAAGGGAATGGGAGCGGTTCGGTTTTCGCCTCAAAATTGGGTTATTTAATGCGGGTGATATCGTCACCCCCACCCCTTTTTTCACTTTTTGTTTTTGTTTTTTTTTTTTTTGATTTTTTTTTTTTAAATCAACTTAACTATACGATTTAGTGATGAATACTTTTTGTTTATATTATAGATTATAAGGAGGGGGTGCAACTCAGGCATGTTAGATTAGGTCGGGTTGAAGCTCAACTCGAACCTCACCCGACCCGATTCTCGGGTCCGAGAAACTCAACTCAAACACAATTCGTTAGATTTTATTTGAGTTAGGTTTAGGTTTAAGTTAAAAAGTGTTTTAATTTAAACAATTAAAATTTTATAAGAGTCAATTCTTCGCATAACAAAAATAAAAAATAAAAATGAGGAATAAAATATGAAAATTACAAAAGTGAAAGATTTTAGATAAAAATAAATTGTACAATTCAAATTTTATCATTCACATTAAAAAATTATAATTTTATTTAGAGCATTTTACTTAGATATGAAACTTCGGGTTTCAGTTTAGTTCCGGTTATCTGAACCCTCAATCTAAATCCAACCCAAATTAGGTTCGGGTTGAACCAGAATGCTAAAACCACAACTCAAACCCACTCAAATTACAGGTTGAGTTGGGTTCAGCCAATCAATGTTGCGCCCCTAAGATTAAGCCCTTAATTTAAATGATATATTCATTTTTAATCCCTCCCAATGACTAATAAGAAAATTAAATAATTTAGTGATATATTCATTACAATGATTAATAAGTAATATATCTTTTCAACCTGAGGACTTAAATTAAATTATAATATAAACAAATGCGTGATCGGTCACTAAATCATATAATTTACGCGCGGGGGGGGGGGGGGGGGGGGGCTTACAAATAAAAACCTTTTTTTTTTTTGGTTCTTATTGCTTTCATTTGCCCAATTTGACTAATCAAATTAATAGGGTGTTTTTGGTGCATATTGGAAATGAAAGGAAAGTTTTGGAAAATATGGATTCTTGATAATTACTTTAAAAATTATTATTTATGAAGGAATAATAAATTTTCATTCATTCTACTTTAATTATTTATCTTATTAAAAAGAGGGGTAGACTTTTTTTTCCATTAAATCACTTTCCATGACGTATGAATCAAAGTGTATAAGACGAAATAATATGATCACATATTACAAAAAAATATATAATTCAGTAAAAGTTGCATTCGTCTTAGGGGGGATTAAGAAAGAATTCCTATTAGATTTCTGAATTACAGATTCTGTGAATACGTGTGATGAAATTACAAATCTCAGTCTAACTTCCAAGAGAGTTTATATAGCTTAATTAATATGTTATCATAATGTTTTCAAACAAAATAAGGAATTGCAACATTTCATTACACGTAAAACATACGTGTCAACTATTCTTATTCACCTCCCTCCGTGCTAACCTCATAGTTCGATCCATTTCTTCGTGAATTTTTTTTTTACCATTGCAATTTTTTTAATGATCATCCAAAAATAAAAGATATAAACCTAAAAACATGCACTAACAATAAAAATTCATTAAAAGAAAAATGATCTAATTTTCATCACTATTTATTTAAATTAAGCCTCTATTTTTTACCTCCTTTTTAGGCAATTTATAGGAGGACCCTAATCAAATCTCCAAAGAATATTTGTGCTTTTCATATCACTGGTAATCTTATTCAATATTCATTAGTCACTAGTAGTTTTAAATGATTAAAGTACGACACATATAAGCATTTTATGGGTGGGTATGTGCCATCACATGCGTGTGGGGAGTTGATAAATGTCATGCATATATATACTAGTTTTTCTTTTCCTTTCCCTTCTTCAACCACTTCAACAAAAAAACAAAAAGTCTTAAAACTATTATTAACAATATATAACAACTTGATTACAAATCCAAAAATTAAATAAAATTGAAAAAATCATAAAAATATGAGATTCAACACCAAATATTGAAAGGGTGACTATTTGGGGTCTAAATGATGAAAATCCCTAAATATTAGAATTATTGTGAACGATAAAATTTTAGAAAAATTGACTTTCATAGATCAATTATATTTGAGTGAATTTTAAAAAATAGAGATGATCACAATGTATATATAGGCTTGTCAAGTAATCTCAGAACCTATATAATATGAACGGTTATGACATCCCTTTGAAATTTAGGTCTTGGGTGGGGCTATTTGCACCCCTTTTTTTCCCACGCACCCAACATAAATGGATCTTTTACAAGATCCATTTATATTGGGTGTTTGTTGGGTGTGCTTAGGTAGGGAGAGAGAGGAGTGCTAGATGGGTAGAGCCACGAAGGGTGGGGCTAGGGCGGAGTCAGGAGAGGGCAGGGTGGGGCGGAGGAGGAGGGGAGGCGGTGGTGAGGAGGAGGCGGCGGCGAAGGGGGTGGGATCAGTGGTGAAGGTAGGGTTTGTGGTGAGGGTGATGGAGGAGGCGGGTCGGCGGACTTCGCGAGGACCGATTCTCCGCCGCCATTGTTGGTATGGTTTTCGTTGGTGGGGGACAACTTCTTGTTGGATTTTTGTGTGTGTGAAAATATTTTATGTATTTAGTATGTATTTTATTATTTTATGTATTCATAGACACTGAAATTATCGACAAAGTCAGATTTTGTAGACACTGTATCTGTCTACAAGGTCCCACAAACAAAACTAAGTGATTTCTGGACCCAGAGACACTGGAACCGTCGACAGGGTCTGATTTTGTAGACACTGGATTTGTCAATGAGGTTCCATAAACAAAGCCAAATGATTTCTGGACTTTGTCGATACTAGAAATGTCAACAGAGTTAGCTTTTGTAGACACTAGATCTGCCGACGAGGTCATATAAACAAAGCTAAATGATTTTTTGAGGGGACATGAGCTATTACCATAAAGGGAGGTAAGGGAGACAACCAATTTGTTATTTTTTTGTGGAGATTTGGAAGGACAAATGAAAGGTTAAAATTTTTTTTTTCTGAAATGATTGACACGGGGTGTCTACGAAATGTGAAACCGTCGACACTGGTAGTGTCTATGCGTGCAGAAGTAGGAAACTTGTTCACACATCTTCGATTTCATCCCCCCCAACCTCAGTCTCCTGGTTTGCCTCATCTCTGCCTACGCCCACCACTCCCTCCACGACCACTGCTTCCACGCACTCGCATCGAAAACCGCACACCGGCCTGACGTTGATTTTGATTGCCGCGACTCTCCTCGCCGCCTCTCCGCCTTCTTGGATCTCCACGGACGTCAAGGGTTGTCAACGTATCTTCTCGGATGCACTCTTCCCCACCCGGCCTAGCCCCGCCCTCTGCCCCAGCCTTCCTCCTACTCTTGCATAAATGAATCTTTTCTTTTATAAGATCCATTTATTTCGGGATGTTTAAAGCACTCAACTTATTTGGGTGCGGTGTATAAAAACAAGGGTGTGTTTGGTAAAAAGAGAGGTGCAAATAGCCCCACCCTTAGGTCTTTTGCATACCCTTTTGATCCGTCTTCTTCATATGTTTGTCCATTATTTCTCGTATTACATGATTATGTAATCATTCATAAAAGTAATTAAACATATACTCTAATAATTATATGTATATAAAATATAAAAATCACATTCCAATATGTACACGATTCGTTAGTGTGATAAAACTCAAGCAAAACTACACCAAAAACTGTGTAAAAATTTGAATTTGATGAACATAAATTATCACACTGTCTAGCTAATTTCTTTATTTCATGACACATTTTTCATATCAGTTAAACATTTCTCATTTCACAAAATAATTTATCAAATAATCTTTAATTTTCAATAACTT
Organism: Acorus calamus; assembly: GCA_030737845.1. Lineage (NCBI taxonomy): Eukaryota > Viridiplantae > Streptophyta > Magnoliopsida > Acorales > Acoraceae > Acorus > Acorus calamus. The sequence goes on along the minus strand of CM060858.1, from coordinate 17,619,841 downwards.
TTTCATCCCAATCCCCCCCCCCCCCCCCCCCCCCCCCCCCCCCCCCCCCCCCCCCCCCCCCCCCCCCCCCCCCCCCCCCCCCCAATTGCTAAAATATCTCTCACCCTCTAATTTTTTTGCCCCAAAAGGGGAAAAATGAAAGAAGAGGTTATAGATATATGAGAATATTATGAGGGGTATCTCATAAATTTCCCTTTTTTTGTTTTATTTATTTTTAAGTATCTGCCACTTTTAATTTTTTGTATATTATATTTTATGGGAAGAGAAACTCTGGATTGGTCATCGCATGGGACAATTAATATACATTGCCGCCCATTTATTTTGTTTGTTCTCAACTACACCTCAGTCAAACAATTAACAATCAGTCTCATGTCAACTTACTTAAAATTATTCAACTCATAATATATCTAGAGTTGGTTTTAAAAACCAGTTCCTACTTTGGAGAATAAAGAAACGTAGGGAACACTACATGGCTATCAATACAGTAATACACTTATTAATATTTATAGGGGAAATTAATTAAAGATCCCTATAGTCACCCATCTATTATTTTTAGATCCTTGTAATTTTTCAAGTTTTTTTAGATCTATAAAGCGGTGAAAAATTATCTTTAGGTCCCATCAACCGGATGCTTTTAAAAAATACTGAAAATGCCCCCTGCACAATTATTTTAATATACTGTTAACACTTCCAATATATTGTTAAGTATCTTTAGTACAATTGTTAAGTATCTCAAGTACACTGTTAATACTCACTAGTACATTGTTAACCTTCGCATAAGATACAACCCTCTCAATTATTTCAGCACACTGAAAAAACTCTCTAGTACATTGTCGACCTTTACATAATTGGACGAGGACATTTTCGATATTTTTAACAGCATTCGGTTAGAAAAACCTAAAGATAACTTTTCAACGACTTAAAAAAATTTAAAAAATTTCAGGGACCTAAAAATAATATATGGGTGATCACAGGGACTCCTAATTAAATTTTTCATATTTATATTTAATCATATAAAGCTTCTCTTGTTAGCAAGAGAAAGACTTAATTAATTAACTTAGAATACATCTATACCATTATAACAACCTTTCAAGAAATGGTTTAGTTAATTTATCACATTATGAAGCAACAATTCTATATTTTTTTTATTATTTTGCTCACATACATATCTAATCAATGGGCCAGAATCAATAAGATTGGATATGATGTTGAACATACTATTACAAGTTTAACATGAAACACACATTCACATGAATCCTGCGTCCCCACATGGACCTCTTTTTTTCTTTTCTTTTTTTTGGTTTGTTTTTCATGCTCTTTTTTTTTCATTTGTTTAATTTATTTTATTTTATTTATTATTTTTGGATGGCTTCATAGAGGGATGACCATTTGCATTTCATTTTATATTATATATATGTATATATGATTCATGGAGGCACATACTTCCATCTTTCTTCCTCTCATCCAAACATCCCTCTCTAACAAGATAAAAGATGGATGGCCATCCATCTTTTGCTTATCTGCCCAAGGGTGCAAACTAAGCCACCATTTGCAATCCATGTAGAGTCTATCACTAGCCCTTTTGATGGTCCTTTTATTGCTTGCCTTGCCTCTTTAGGGGTTACCATCATCAGGTGGGGCGCCCACCTCCATCTGAGTGAGCAAAATCTTGGTATATACCTATAAAAAAAATTAGTTCGAAGTGCACTTAATTATTTTGTGCATTGTGATTACATTAGACCATGTTCATGTGCAGTCAAATGATCTAATTCCACTTTTATATAAAAGACAATTCAATTAAAGATTTTACTTGTTTACATTAATAATTTTAAAATATGCTTCTATCAAAGTCAACAAAAATCAGATCAAATTGTTGTCTTGTGAGTTACACTATGATATAAAAACACGTACATAATAACTTCTAAATGCATTATAATCCTTAATAAATAAATAAAAACATAAAATTACGCTATCCATGCGTGGAATAACATAATCCAACATAAAAGTTGCTCAATATTAAGCAATCTATTATAAAAGTCAGTCTCACTTTGATTCATACAAGTAATTCAAGTTACCCAAGATGGGGTGGTGTTATTCATGGGATACCTGGTGGAGACATGGAGAAAGAAAAAGCATGTTCAAAGTTCATAAAGATGGAGATGGAATATCTTTTGACCTTCATTGTAAAGCTAGGTGTATTGAATTTGTTCATTCATCCACTTATTCTTTTGAGGAGGTCTTGAAGCTTTTGTTTTTTGATCTTTTGGTGGGTTTGAGGCACCTTCTTTTCACCAAGCTCTTTGGAAAAACAGGACATGTGATGTGTGAGTTGGTGGCTGTTCCTTGAATAATTACATCCCTCATGAATCAAGGGATGCTTTTGGAAATCCCCACATAGATCGGCAGGTCAAAACCATGTTAAAGATATATGCATCACCTACTGAAAAGTATGTTTTATGTCTGTTTCATGAAATGGAGAATTTTAAACAGGGTGACGCTACACGCAGATGTGATTTTTTTGGGTAAAAATAAAATAGAGTATATACAATTTATTGAATATGTGTTTCATTTTTTTTTTTATAAAGATGCATACAACAAAGTATATATTTACATTTAAAATAATCAACTCGAAGAAGGATATATTAATATAAAATTGTCTCACGTATTATTGTTCAAAGGGTGTTGTTACACTTCGTATACTTCTTCAGTCATTCTTACTGACACCATGGAATGGGTGCTCACGTATTACTATTCAAAGGGTGTTGTTACACACGAACACATCTACTGTCATTCTTGTTGACAGACATATGAATCATGGTTTGTCATAAAACCAAGATTATCATGAAAAATTGTCATATCAATACATAATGATGAGTTTTTCATCAATACATGTTTGGATGAATGTCATATGTCTATCAAAATGCATTAATGAGATTTTCATCCGTAAATTGATGATTTTGAGGGACACGTGTCACTCATCCCAAATACGTGCTGATAAAATATACGTAATGGTATTGATATTGAAATGAAAGAACTTTTTCTCCTCTTGAAGAACATTTGTTCAACTCAGCCAAACCCAATAAATATTGAAACTTCAAAAAAGAGCTGTTATATATTGATGAATTTCCTTAAATAATTAACATTGGATCTGATGACAAGTGGGGAGGACCACCTGCTCTCCTCTCCTCTTTGGGATGAAAGAAAACTGTATTTCACTCCAGATATCATGCCTTTTGTTTTGTGTGGGGTTAGTTACACCTTTGATTTTTTGAAAAGAAGACCAGACTTTGTCACGCTCATATAATTAGAACCAGAGGCAGTGATTGATTGATTTTCGCGCGGATCAATATCTCAGTGAAATAAACGACATAAGAACACAGGTCTTTTTTGGTAGGAATAATATTTGGTTTAAATTTTCCAATATTCGAAGTTCATACCATTGAGTTTTGTGATTTTTAGTATTTCATCTTATGTGATCCATGTTTCCACTCGAATCTCAATCAGCAAAATGACAACACGTGAAATCTCTTATAATGACTGCATGTAATAGATTATGTGTGTTATATCACCATAATTTGTATTGTGTATTACACGTGTTATGCATATGTAATTGTATGTATAAAGGGTTTAGACCTTAGGCCATCTTCAACCCTTACTTAAACCTATATCCAAATTTCACTTAAAATTTTAGTAAAAACTTGATTTGAGATATGATGTATCTCCAACCATCACTTTGTGTTTTATTCAAATCTTTTAAAAAATTCATATCTTTTTCTAATTATTTCCCATAAACATTTTCAAAGTCTTTCCCCAAACATTTTTACTACTCAATTTTTCTTCCATTCAATATATTTAATTATAAAAATTATAATCATCCAATTTTTAAAAACAGGTAAAAATAATTTTTTTTTATTGGAGTAAAAATAAGAAGTTAAAAAACAAAGATGAAAACTTAAGAAAGAATACCACTGAGGGTTTCAAAAGATGGTGAAAATTTTGGGGGTTGGGAAGGCATTTAATATAATTCAATTAAAGGTGGAATTGAAAGGAAAAAATGTTACATTTAAAGAAAATGTGGAGATAAAGAAAAAAAAAAGAGATGTTGAAAATTTGGGCAAAGATTTAAGTCTCCCTTGATTTGAGTAAAAATTTGAGTAAAATCTTGATTTGATATGGATATGAGTAAATGGTTGGAGATAATTTTGGGTGACTTTTACTCAAATTTAAATTTGGGTAAAGCTTTGCATATAGGATTGGAGATGCTCTTAAGAAGAATATAAAGATTCTCATTTTCTCTCTCTCATTGTAACATGGTAGCCAGGGCCGGCTCTTTTTAGGCAACTTATGCAATTGCCTCAAGCCTCCATATGCATAAAGACTTTAAATTTTTTAATTTAAATATAGATCAAGATATTGACAAATGATAACTTAACACATTGTAAAAATATATTTAATTTTAAAAAAAATAATAGCAATTTTGATATGGTTAAAAAATAATCAATAAAAATTTGACAACATTTTGTGATACCTAAAAAACAAAAAAAATATTTATATGACCAATAGGATTTAAAAGCTTTTTTGAAACCCAAAAAAATGGGATATAAAATGGCAAAACCTAATAAAGTGCCTTTTTCACACTATTTTCTTTTCTTCTTTTTAATCTTTCTTCATTATTTAAAAAAAAACTCTTCTTCTCACTCTATTTCTTCTTTATATAAAAAAATCTTTCTGAACTTCTTGTTTGCTGTACATACGAAAAAAATTCTATGGTGTAGACAACAAGTAACAATGCATTCTTTTATTTAAATCAAATAAAAATTTTAATATAAAAACTAAATTAATAATTTTTTCATCCCAAAAAAAAGAAGAATGATAGAATGACATTTAAGTAAAAATTAATAGTTTAAAATTAAAATAAATATTATTTAATTGCCTTACGCCTAATAACATATCGAGCCGGCCCTGCTTCCACAGTAAGATTTTATAAAACCCAAGGATGATCCATCTCCAGGTTTGGCGAATAAAAAACTGTCTGGATGCTTGAAATACTGGGTTTCTTAAAGTTCTGTGTTTTAAACATAACTTTTAAAAAATAGGGAAAAATCCATATAACCCCCTGAAATCTTGTCTAAATCCATATAACCCCCTGTAATATTCATATATCCATATAACCCCCTGTAATCATACCCAAAAATCCATATAACCCCCTCCGTCAGCCGAGTTAACGGTGAGATCGAAAAAAATCCATATAACCCCCTGTAATCTGGCCTAAATCCATATAACCCCCTGCAATGTTCATATATCCATATAACCCCCTGCAATCTTCATATATCCATATAAACGCCCTGTAATATTGGAAAAATCCATATAACCCAAGTAATCTAAAAAAAATATTTTTAAAAATTCAAAAATAAAATTCAAAAATATAAATATAAAAAAATTTCCTCTTGCCATTTTTAAAATTTTTAAAATATTTTTTTTCAAAAACTGTCACATCTATCATATTACACACACATCCTTCATATTTATTCCCAAACACAAATAATTTATGCAGGGGTATAGTTGTCATTTAAAAAATCATAAACTCTTATTTATCTCTTATTTACCATATATCCTTATTTTATCCAAGGTGAATCAAACAATAAAAATATCAATTTTATGTTTTCTAATGAGAATAATAGAAAATATAACAAAATAAAGATTTACAATCCATTAAATGTTAATGCATGTAATTGTTAATTTACTCTATTATTAATGTGTCGGAGTACTGGTTATGAAATCACATGTCATTTATAATTAAAAAATTAGGAATAAAAAAAAAGAATAAATAAAAAAATTACTATTTATTTTTTAATTTTTTAATTTTTAGAAATATTTTTTCCAGATTACATGGGGTTATATGGATTTTTTCTAAAATTACAGGGGGTCATATGGATATATGAAGATTGCAGGGTGTTATATGGATATAAGAAGATTGCAGAGGGTTATGTGGATATATGAAGATTGCAGGGGGTTATAAGGATTTAGGCCAGATTACAGGGGGTTATATGGATTTTTTCAATTTCGCCGTTAACTCAGCTGACGGAAGGCGGACGGAGGGGGTTAAATAGATTTTTGGGTATGATTACAGGGGGTTATATGGATATATGAAGATTGCAGGGGGTTATATTTGGATGTACTGTCAAGGAGATGTTGCCGAGTGTCGTTGTGAATCTGCTGGAGTTGAGTGATGAGGTCTTCGGCCTTGCCATGGACGTGCTTCAAGTCGGGGATTGGAGCGAGATCAGCTGGTGATCGTGGAAGAAGACATACACCACATAGAAGGGACTGAGACCTGTGCTACGGTTCACCGATCAATTGAAGGCGAATTCGACTTGGTAAAGTTTTTGGTCCCACGTCTTCAAATTATCTCCTACGAGACAACGAAGTATAGAGCCGAGAGATCGATTCACCACCTCTGTTTATCCATCAGTTTGAGGATGATAGGTGCTGCTGAAATCCAGTTTTGTGTGAGCCAACTTCCACAAGCTCCGCCAAAAGTGGCTAAGAAAGCGTGTATCCCTGTCAGAGACAATGGATAGGGGTAATCCATGCAAACAGTACACTTCTCGAAAATAAAGTTGTGCAACATGTACGACATCATTGGTCTTCTTGCAAAGTGTGCCATCTTGGAGAAACGATCGACCACCACAAAGATGGAGTCTACACCGCGTTGGGTGCGCGGGAGACCTAGAACGAAATCCATGCTCACGTTGGTCCATGGCTGGTCTGGAACAGGCAAAGGGGTGTAAAGGCCGGCATTAGTTGCACTCCCTTTGGAAACTTGACATATGCGACATCCGTCAACAAATTGTGCAACCTCACGACGCAATGATGGCCAATAATAAGAACTCGAGAGCAAAAGTAGAGTTTTATCTCTCCCCATGTGGCCTTCTCCATGTAACTCAGCAATGAGCTTGAGTCGTAGGCTACAATCGGGCACGTATAATTGGTTCCCTCGAAAGAGAAATCCATCATGAATGAGGAAACTCGTAGGTTTGCCTGCATTAATATCCTCCAAGACACTAATAAAGTACGGATCAGTAGCAAGTAAGTCTCGAAAAGAATCGAACCCAAGTACCTTAGTTTGCATGGATGTCAATAAGGAAGAACGACGACTAAGAGCATCCGCAACCCGATTCAAAGCACCCGATTTATGCTTGAGAACAAAAGAAAATTCTTGAATTTATTCGACCCACGTACCATGATGAAATGCGAGTTTGTCTTGGTTGTTGATGTGCTTCAAGGAATCATGATCAGAGAATCGAACGAACTCGCTGTGAATAAGATAATGTCGCCAATGCTTCAGGGCTTGAACAATGGCATAGAACTCCAAGTCATAGGTGCTGTAGTTGAGTTTCGATCCGCTCAATTTTTGGCTAAAGAATGCGATGGGTTTCATGTTTTGGCTTAAAACCGCTCCAATGCCCACCTTCGATGCATCACAATGTAACTCAAACGGTTGCGTGAAGTTTGGAAGAACGAGGACGGGTGCAGTAATCAAATTTTGTTTGATTAATGCGAAGGCTTCAGCTGCCTCGGTAGTCCACACAAATCTGCCATTCTTCAAACAATTTGTAATCGGTGCTGTGATGGTGCTGAAATGAGGGATGAACCGTCTGTAGAAAGACGCCAAACCATGGAAACTACGTACTTCGAAAAGAGTCGTTGGTGGAGGCCAATGTTTGATTGCTTCAACCTTTGACTCATCCATTGAAATACCATCACGAGAAAGAGGACTTTGTCCGTCAAGAATGAGCACTTCTTGACCGCAGCAAAAAGTTTCTCCCTACGTAGAACCACAAGAACCTCTCGATGATGCTGCAAATGTAACTCAACATTAGCACTATAAATCAGAATATCATCAAAGTATACCACCACAGAATGGCCAATGAAGGGTCGTAAGACTTGATTCATGAAGCGCATAAACGTGCTAAGTGCATTGGAGAGCCCGAAGGGCATGACCAACCACTCGTAAAGGCCTTCTCGAGTCTTAAACGCCGTCTTCCATTCATCCCCAGCGCGAATACGAATCTGATGGTAGCCGCTCTTCAGATCTAGCAAGCTAAACACCGTCGCACCGCCCAATTGGTCCAAGAGATCGTCCAAACGAGGGATGGGGAAGCGATACTTAATGGTAATTTTGTTGATTGCCCTGCTGTCGACGCACATCCTCCAACTACCGTCCTTCTTAGGGGTGAGCAAGGCTGGTACCGCGCACGGGCTGAGGCTCTCCCTAATGTATCCCTTTCCGAGAAGCTCTTCGACTTGACGTCGCAATTCTTCATGCTCCTTAGGAGTCATGCGATAATGGGGTCTGTTTGGAAGACTTGAACCCGGTACTAGATCAATCTGATGTTGCACATCTCGGATAGGTGGTAAACCATCCGGTAATTCAGTGGGGAAGATGTCTTGAAATTCATCGAGAAGGGGCTTCATCTCGTCGGGTGCAACAAGATCATCTCCCTCGTCGTGTCCAATCAACATATAGACAATTCCCGAATCCTCCATCTCATCAATAAAATTTGTATATGAGAGGAAACTACTGCATGTCATTGCAATGGGTTTGGGTACGACTTCCTTGTTCGGAACAAGAATTATGCGAGTATTATCCCAAGTAAAGCTATAAGTATTACGACGACCATCATGGGAAACACTCCGGTCAAATTGCCATGGTCTCCCCAATAGAAGATGACACGCATCCATAGTAACAACATCGCACCAGATTTTATCCTTATATTTAGAGCCAATTGAAAAGTTAACTAAACATCGTTTAGAAACCTTTACCTCGTTCCCTTTCTGGAGCCATGATAATTTATAAGGATTCGGATGCGGTTTGGTGTCTAGCTTGAGTTTTCGAACGGCCTCTTCAGCAACGATATTCTCGCAACTTCCCGAGTCAATAACAAGGCGACATACCTTGTCATCGATGGTGCAAGTGGAATGGAAGATGTTGTTGCGAAGCCATCTATCCCCTTCCCCCTCTTTCGGAGCATAACACACACGACGAACGACCAAGGATTGTCCATGATCTCCAGTGACAACTTCCTCATCAGATTGGTCCTCATCATCATAAAGCGGGTTATCAATAGGATTTGGAAATTCATCATCTTCGCTCCGTCGGTGTCCATGAGTAGTGCTTTTCCCGGACGGTCTCCTTTGCGACAATCGGCAGCCCGATGACCAGCTTCGCCGCACTTAAAGCATTTGATGCTTAGATTGATGGTCGGTGCCCTTGGTGGGAAATTGTGCGGGGTTGGTTTAGGCGCGATTTCTGATTGCGCCGATTTCGACTTGTTAGGGGCAAGGTGTTAGGTCCTCCTTTACCCGAAGAATTGTAATTCTTTCGACTCCATTGTTTCTCTAATTGTAAGGCTCGTTGATGTGCCTCTGAAATAGAAAAGCAATCAAATAGATTCAAAGTGTCTTGAAATTGTTGGCGCATACCTCCAATCTAACGAGACACGAGTTGATCCTCAGATTCAGCGAGGTCATTGCGAGCAACCAAGAGATAGAACTCCGTCGTGTACTCATCGATGGATCGTGTGCTTTGTCGCAAATTTTGAAGCCGTTGATAAAGCGTCCGCACATAATTATGCGGTAGAAACGCTTCCCGCGTATGCTTCTTTAACTTCTCCCATGTATCAATCTTTGATTTTCCACGTTGAGATCGAGTTTGTTTCATTTGTTGCCACCACGCTGCAGCTCTCCCGCGAAACCGTGTAGCAACCAATGGTACCCGTTTGTTTTCGGGCACTTCCTTGAAATCGAGGACCTCTTCGACGGTATTCAACCAATCGAGAAATTCCTCGGGTTGAAGGCCTCCCTGAAATTCTGGAATATCAATTTTGAGGCCGGTTTGCCATCGATCAGAGGGTACCTTAGGAGACCCGAAAAATCCCCCTCGTTGGCGTTGTTCGGTTTGCGCAAACGGATTATTGAAACCTCCTCCCATGGGATCATCTGTCTCAGATCGTGCGGTCGGAGATCGTGGGGCTGGTGATGGTGGTCGCGGGGTTGGAGATCGTTCGCGACGTTGCATAAACGCCATCATCTCCTCCATTTGGCGCGTCATTGCATCAAACCTTTCATCCATGCGCCTATTAGTCGCTGTGATGGTTTGTTGTATCTCCTCTCGATCGTAGGCGTCACTAAGAGGACGTCTTCTCAGCGGCACGTTCTCTTGTTTTTTTTTTTTTAGAACGATGCGCCGAAGATTGACGCAGGCTCTGATACCACCTGATGCAGCGTGTAACCACGCTCTTGTACGAATTCGTTCAAAAGAACGAAATCGGTAGGCTCCAACGTCACTGTTGATTCTTCAAAAGAATGCCAGGGGGTTGGGCTTCAATAATCTACTACTTCGGATGAAATAATAGAGAATTGGGAGGTCTTTGCAATTGTTAGTACTCCTAACAAAATACAAGAGATAAAATAACTAAACTTCAAATATTCATAAACTAAATAATCAAAGGGGTTCACAAGCTTATTTATAGAAGAGAATCCCAACAAACTAGGATCTCAACTAATTATCTAAATCTAACAAACAAATCTAATATCTTAATCAAATCCTAACTAAAATTTTAATTTGAATTCAAATAATGATTTGAAATTCAAATCTAAATATAGTAAATCCTAACAAATAAATAAAATCCTAACAACCTCAAAACAACCCAAAGATAGTAAAAATAACCTTGAACCGTCGATTTGACTCCCAAGACGATCTCAGAACGCTCCAAAAAATGGCATAGTGGCACAGCGGCTACTCATTTAGGGCTCGTCGATACGACCACGTGGACATATTATAATAGCGATTCTGATCTACGGCTCAAAAGTTATGGCTGTTTGAAGTCACGGTGCTCCCGATTCATCACGATGCCCCTTCTTCTTGTGCTCCATTTGATCTCGGTCGTCCATGTATTGTACGGCTATGATGTCTGCATCATCCTCCCCAGGTTGGAAAGAATTCGCCCTCGAATTCAGATTGTCATCACTGGAACTATCACCCGTATACGGAACGAGGTGCTTGACATTGAAGACATCAGCTGTGCGAATGTGGCTTGGAAGTTTCAACCGATAAGCATTGGGATTTATTTTCTCCAAAATCTGTAGGGGACCAATTTTGCGGGCAGCAAGCTTATTATACTCTCCTGCGGGGAATCGATCCTTGGTTAACACAGCCCAAACATAATCACCAACATCGAATTCTACAAGACGACATTTTTTATCAGCAATTTGCTTGTATTTGGATGTACTGTCAAGGAGATGTTGCCGAGTGTCGTTGTTGTCAGTATCGTCGGGAAGGCCTCCGAATGGGCCGCGTGGTGTTGGTGCTTTCGGAAGGGATCCCGGCGGTGCGCGGGTGCGCATGCGTGTGTGGGGGTTCTTCGGGGATTCGGATCTGATGCGTGCCCTGGCGGGCTCGGTCGGATCGTCTTCTCGGAAGGGTGAGGGGTGTCGTTCCTTGTTGAGGTGCCCGATAGCGTCTCAAGAGGATTCAGGGGTTTGTGTGATCGCCACTTGCTTTTTCTAAAAGCAGGAAAAGGTTGGGTCGGAATTGATCGCCTACGTGGGGAGTTTGTGGGGTCTCCGCTCTGAGACACGGATATACCGTACGCAGAGGTGAAAAACAGGTAATCCTATTATGCTTCCGGGCTTGACTAAAGGAGTCTTGGGACAAAGGGGTGTGGATATGGGGCGGCTAATGGGTTTCAGCCGTCAGGAATGGGGCGGCTAGATAGGGTTAGCCGTCCAGGGTCTGGGGGGAATTGGGCAGAACTTTGGTAGGAAATGGGTGAGGTTCTGGACAGAGGCTAAGCTAGGTTTAGCCCGGGTTTGTGGAGAGTGGGATGAGAGGGTTTTTTTTTTTGTGAGGAATGGATATTTCTCTCACAAAAGGGGCTCTCTCTCTCTGTCTCTTGGGATTTCTAGTGGGAAGGGGGATTGGATGATTCTTGTTTGTGTATGAATTGGGGATGGATTGATGGATATTGGGATTGTTGTATTTGGGCTTGGGACCCCCTCTATTTATAGTAAAAGAGAGGCAGGGGAATGTCCAGGGGGTAATGGAGTAGGTTGTCCTTGATTAGACCCCTCATTAATTCCCTGGTTCTTCTGTCAGGACCAGGTGAAGGGCGGCTAGTTCTATCTAACCGCCCAGGATGGGGCGGCTACTTTCTGGTAGCCGCCCCTATCATGACCTGCCAAACGTCCCATCTCTGACAAGCGGTGGCTTGGGTCGGTCACTTGGATTGATCCGGCAGAGAAGGGGCGGCTAAAGGTCACAACCCGCCTTAATGATCAGCATTTAATGCTGCTTTATGTCCCATCCAGGGAACTGGTCCATAGTCGGCCAGGGGGCGGTTAGGGGGGCGGCTAGTTGAAACTAGCCGCCTGGTATGGGGCGGCTAGTTATGTCTAGCCGCCCATTTTCCAGGGACTTGGTTTTTTTGGGATTTTTAGGGTTTCTCTAGGTGGGGTTCTGGTTTGGGTGGGGTTTAGGGTTTCTGGCTAGGTTTAGTTTAGGGCTAGGGTTAGGGTTTCTGGCTAGGTTTAGTTTAGGGCTAGGGTTAGGGTTTCTGGTTTCCTGAATTTTGGTTCTCTACTGGATGTCCAAAAGTGGGATATTTCCGGGTGTTACTTGAAGTATTTCTGTCTTTCTGGACGGTCAAAATAGGCTAATACATGGCTGTTTGGTGTGGAGAATCTTGGAATTTAGGGCCGAAAAGAGATTGGAAAGGGGTTTCGAATGAAAACAGAGAAACTGGGAGGGGCGGCTAGTTGTAACTAGCCGCCCGAGAGGGGGCGGCTACTCGCGGGTAGCCGCCCTATGACTGGGTCCCTTATAACCGAAAAGACCCTCTCTCTCTCTCTCCATACGTTTTAAAACGGTTCCTCTTCCCTCCTTTCTTCTTCTTCTTCGTTCCAAACCGAAAAAAACTTGCCTTGAATCCTTTGTTTTCGTCCTTCATCATCCCTTTCTTCTTGATTTCAAAGCCCTAGGTTTTCTTTAGGTTTTTCATTGTGCGAAATCGGAGGAGATGACGAAGGAGAAGAAGACAAATTCGATGATGAAGCGCCTCAGGTCTTCCCGAGAGCAGAGAGGGGCTGTGTCGGGGTCTAGTTCATTGGGGAGTGATCGGGTGGAGGAGGAGGTCGTGAGGGAGGTCGTGGGTGCGGCGGAGGTGCCGTTAGTGGATACCGGTGCGGCTAGGGGCACGGGTACGTCTTGGGGCTGTCCCGGAGGTTGGGGGTGTTATGATAGGCTACTCACGCAAGAGGAGGCGTGGGGACCGACCGGCAGTGGTCGAGGAGGCGGCTTCGGGGGTCGGGGATTGGTTGAGGGTGCAACGGAGGGAAGGGCCGAGGCCGAGGGGGTAAGTGAGAGTGAGAGGGCGTCATTGGACGCCATTATTGGGATGTTGGATAGGGAGGCCATAGAGGCCAGGGCAGCAGAGGAGGAGAGAAGGGCTATGGGTGTTTTTGAGGGTTTAGCCTCCGGTGCGGCGGGCACGGAGGAGGTCGGAGGGGCTGATATTGGGGAGGAGGCCGGGGAGGCCGAGGGTATGGACATGGGGGCCGCGGAGGCCGGTGTTGGCGCTGAGGCCGAGGAGGCCGTGTTTGAGGAGGATGAGGAGGGGGATGACGATGGGATGGACGATCCCGACGAGGCCGAGGTGGACGCTCCTGGGTCCACACGGGCCGTGGTATGTTTCTAACTTTAGTCTTAGCCTTTTATTTGTATGTGTATGTCTTTCGTGGTATGAATAGGTAATAGTGGGTGATATGTGTGTCTAATATGCATGAGTAGATAATAGTGGGTGATATGTGTGTCTAATATGCATGCTTGTATGTATAGTTTTGATCATGGTGGGATAATAAGCATGTGAATATGGGTCCGTGTTGGAAAAGAAGGGGGCAATTTTCATATGTACATCCATGCTTGTTGTATATAAAAGAAAGAGAAGTGGTACGGCTTAGTATGCTTGCATGCGATACTTTTCTACGTGTATGTGACTTCGTACGTGTTTGATCGTGGTAGAGCATGAGGGAGTGTATGCATGCATTTCATGGGTCCAAGTTCTATATTGCTTAGGTGCGTTTAGGGAAGGTATAAGCATGATAGGGCGTGATGTAAGAAAGCATGTGAGTGGTGACCACGGTGGGATGTGCTGATGTTTGTCTAGCATGCGTGATCATATGGGGAGTGTAGCTTCTTACTTTCATGCTTTTGTTTCTGTATTTAGCATATGGAAGTGTCATTTTGCTAAGCATGGTTTTAAAATAATTTCGTAGAGTTGAACCCTTACCTCTCGATTGCTTTTTAAACTAACCCATGTTCCCTTCGTTCGTCTTGTAGAGACCGAACCGCATTCGGGCTCTGTGGCATGGGACGAAGAGGTGGTACGATGCCTTGGGGCAGGAGGAAGGAGTTTGGTGGATGGAGCGGGCTTCCGTTCCTTCTTCTTGATCGAGCCGTTCCACGTCCACCGTCCTTACGTGGAGGCTTTGGCGGAGAGGTGGGATCCGGAGAGTTGCGCTTTCATTCTCCCCACCGGTGCTGTCATGCCGACCCTCGAGGATGTTTATCGGATTACCGGTCTTCCGGTGTCAGGGGAGGCAGTGATCGCGGCCACCCTCGCCGACTATAAGGCACTCTTCCTGGAGTTGATTGGAGAATGGGACTACGTGGAGCGCGTGAGGACGCTGAACCGGATCCCCCTTGGGCAGTTGTCGAGGCAATACGGCCTCGGCTCCTTTACAGAGCGTCAGAAGGGCGAAGCTGCAGCTAGCTTCGAGAGGCGGTGGGCGATGATCGAGGGAGAGAGCGGCCGCGTGCCCACAGAGGGCACGGAGGGAGTTGAGGGCGTTCTTTTTATACTTCTTCGGCCGGGTCTCTTCTCGACGGCCTCCGACAAGGTTTCCTCACATTCTCTTCTGTTGATGAGGGACCTAGAGGGCATGGGGCGATACGCTTGGGGAGCGGCGATGCTGGCCCATCTATTTGCGGAGCTCTCGAAGAAGGTCAAGAGGGCTGGGGGAAAGAACCTTGGTGGTTTTGCGCCCTTTCTCCAGGTATGTGTGAGTAGAGGGTGCTTTCTTTTGGGTTTAGCTCACTTTGATCATGATAATTTTCCTCTCGCTTTGCCAGATTTTCGGGTACGAGCACTTCGCCATCGATCGCCCGACCCTGGTGCCTTTGATCATGTCCTCCCCTGGGCCATGAGATGGGCGCCCCGGGGATCCTCGCGCTTGCATCGCCTCGCTCAGTTCCGGGAGGCCTTCCGTGTCTTGACGGAGGAAGAGGTATAAATTTTTCTTCGAGTTTTCTTTGGCTTGTATTTGGTTTTCTTTGACTAAGCTCTCTTCCTATCTTTTGATGCTTCACAGATGACGTGGAGGCCCTACACGGAGGAGGAGGTCCCTGCGGAGTTGTCGCGGGATGTCTGGCTGATCTATTTTAATGAGGTCGTGTTCCATGCGATCAGCCGGGTTGTCCGCCAGCTTGGGTACCATCAGTGGGTGCCCGATCCCCTGCCGAAGCGCCCCTCGATCCCGGTGGCTGGGATTCCTCGGGACACGAATCTCCCGAGGAACTACGCGACGTACGTGGCGGGATGGATGAGCCGAGGCGCCTTGGTGGAGCGCCGTCCCGAGGTGGCTAGCAGTGAGGAGTATATGGCTTGGTACCGCCAGGAATATGCCAGCATCCTTGGGATTATGGAGGAGGAGGTCCCGGACGCCTATGTAAGTCTTTCTCCTCTTCTTTTCTTTTCTCTTCTTCTCTTCTCCTCGAGTATTTTGCTGACTGATGTTGTTTTTTTTGTAGGTCGAGTTAAATGAGATGGAGAAGAGGCTCAAGACTGCTAGTGAGCACCTCCAAACGCGGGTCCGGCAGATAGAGGCCTTGCGGGCACAGAGAGGGCGCTTGCAGGACCAGGTCCGGGTCCTCGAGGCTCAGGTGGATGCTCTGTCGAGAGCGAGGGCCGACGGCGCTTCTTCTTCTTCCGCTCCTCCTCCTTCCATGGTGTCCGAGCGAGAGCTCGAATTGACGAGGGAGTTGGATGTGGCCCGGAATGAGTTGACGGCCACAAGGATGGAGTTGGGCCAGGCGAGGGGCAGGGCTTCTCGGGCTGAGGAGGAGGTGGACCGGCTGAGGTCCATGGTAGCCTTGAGAGAGGAGGGGTTCATCACCCTAGGCCGCGAGAGGGACTCCCTCCAGGCGAGGGTGTCAGAGTTGGAGGCCTCGGTGGGAGTTCCCGGGGGTTTGATGGGGGATTTGCTTCGTTCTCTCCAGGCGGCCGGGGATAGAGATCGGGAGGCACTTCGATCGAGCGAGGACAGGCTCCGGGCTGCTGAGGCGAGATCACGGGAGCTCGAGGAGAGGTTGAGAGCAGTGGAGACGCGTCTTCGAGGGAGGTTGGAACGTAGAGATAGAGATATTCAGCAGGTCCTCCTTTGGGAGGCGACTATGAGGGGGAAATTGGTTGGCGGGGCCTCGATGACCGAGGCGGACCTCGACCTTCTTCCACTTGAGCCTGACCATTCTCTCTCGGCTTCCTTGGCCACCGGGGCTACCTTCAGCCGTGCTTCTCGTCCTTCGGCGTCTCGGAGTCGTGGGATATACGCAAGGGCTGCGTCTTCGGTTCGAGAGACTCCCGCCGCTCCCGATGCTCCAGAGGTTCAGTCTTCCCCTCAGCCGCCACTTCCTTCAGGCCAGGACGCTCCTCCTTCGATTCGGCCTCCCGGTGATGATGATACGCCGAGGTAAAGCTCCTTTGTGTCTTGGTTTTAGGCAGAAGAATAGTATATATGCGATGAATTCATGCTTTTCTTCTTTTTTGTTTTTGTTTTAGGTGATATTTCGATGATGCACGACTCAAGGCTTTGGAGTTCGGAACTCTTGGTGGACCTATCTCTTTTCTATATTTTAAGTGTTTAGCAGACAATTTACATTTATGGTTTCGGTGGGACAATTTAATTTTGGTTTTGTATGCATGGTTTAGAGTAGTCTTAGCATGGATGTTTAGTTTTTAGAAAGCCTTCTTAATCCATAGGGACGTGTATGCGTGTGTAAATGAATGAATTTGGTGTTTATAAGTTTTGATTTTTATGGATGGATGCAGAGTTCTAATATATAATCATTATAGCATGGTATTGATACAGGTTTTGTGTATAAATATGTCTAAAATGTGTGTATGCATGTTTGGGAAAAGAATGCTTCGACAGGTATTCAAAGGAGTTGAAGAGTTGATTGAGACTGGGATTGACAGGGCAGATGGGGCAGCAGGTGAGGGGCGGCTACTTGCGTTTAGCCGCCCAGTGAGGGACGGCTACTTGTATTTAGCCGCCCCTTGCCTGGGTTTTTTACCTGGACAAGAAGGGCAGGGAGCAGGGGCGGCTAGTATAAACTAGCCGTCTCCAGGGGGGGCTAGTCGGGTTTAGCCGCCCCCTGTCTCGGACAATTTTCTGGTTTTGCTTCTTGTCTACTGCTGCTGAAAGTCCTCCTGAGTGCTTTAACCTTCGAGACCTATAAAAACATTCTTTCCATGGACCAAGTGTTAAATCTGTCCAGATTGCGCCCCTGCACTGACTTTCGAGCCCTTCTTGCTTGAATCGTCAAGGGCTACAATCCATCTTAAGGTGGAATGGAAATATAATGCGAGAAAATAACGTGCGGGAGACCATGCCTTAGTGTGCAAGGAAGGGATTCCAAGTGCGTGAGCGAAGAAAAACTTTTAGGTATATAAAAGGTGGGACAATTTCTTCTAACGCATGTGCGGAAGGGCATGAAGTGAGTGGGGACAATTCTCATATGAGTGGGGACGATTCTAAATTTTGTGGGGACAATTTTAATATTCGGGGGGGGGGGGGGTTAACTTTAATATTTCAAGAAAATCGGATGCCAAAGTGTTTTGGAAAAGGAAAATGCAAGCTTATGCGTAAGTATAAGTGGCATAAAGGGGCATTTTAGTTCTTCAATGACTTTTTATGTGAGAGGGCAATGTTCTTGATTTTCATAAGTAAAAGACACCATCAAGTCCCCGTGGAGGAGCCCTTGCGGTCACTCATGTCCTAACCAGGATTGTATTTGAGAGGTATAAGCCTTAGGTGTCGATTTTCCTAGGTTCATGGTTTTCAAATGCTTAATCGTATTATTCTAAACATGCTGAAAAATCCATGAATGTACCAAGAGTCAAGTCAAATAAGCTTCTTTTGGATAGGCAAGTCTCTAAGTGAACTCATGTGAGTGTGTGTGTAGGTGTAAACCTGGACGTGATCTACCCTTGGTCAAAATTTCGCTTTTTCCGGTGGACATAGCTCAATTTTGAACCCCCATTGCGAAAAATAAAAGGGGAGGGGGTGAATGAGGTAAGAGTAATATCTTCCTTTCGGGCAATATTTTAGAATTGTCCCAGTCTAGCACATGTCTTACTTCCTAGGTCCCTCTGGCTTTCTTCTTTTTACCACTTCTTTATTTTTGGGTGGAAAGTACAATCCGTTGTTTGGATCTGTACTGGTACAGCCGTTGTCTAGCGTATACCGTGCGTAAAGGCGTGAAAGCCTGCTAAATAGAGAGTTTAACCCGTTCACTTGGGTGTTTGGCCTCTCCTTGCATGATTTTCTCTTTTTTTTTGTTTTGATTTGAGGGGGGGCTCTTCTGTTTTTCACCCCGATTCTTTTCATGCTTCCCCTCTAGAAGTGTTTATATAGTGCCAGAGCCAGTTTTTGGGACATATGATAGGTCCGGGTAACTCCTCATTTTGACCTAGGGTTAATACGAGCGGGGCGGAAATAAGGGATGTTTTGCTTTGGGGAGTTTTAAATTGTCCCAGTCCACGGGGTAGGCAATTTTTCTTCTATCAGGCAAATTTAGTCCAGTTATACGTGTGTGAAGGGAATGACATGATTTGGCGGAAATGTGTTCAAATAGATACGAGTTTATCTTTGAGAGTCTTATAATTCTATCATCAAATACTAAACGCTGGAAATTGCAGGAAGGAAGAATAATAGTTCTTAAGTATTGAAAGCTTTTCATGCATGGAATTTCTTTAGATAAAGTGCATTCCACGAACCTGAAACCTCGACTCCTTCGGCATCTACCAGGCGGTAGGCATTCCCGGAATAGGCCTGAGTGATCACATAGGGTCCCTCCCATATGGGTTGCAGCTTTCCTCTCGGGTGAGGCTGTCTTGATGGCATGATTTGCTTAAGTACTAATTCCCCGATTTTAAATTTTCTTTTTATCACCTTCTTTTCAAATGCCCTTGCCACCCTTCTTTGGTAGGCCTGGGCATGGTCTGCCGCTCTTAATCTCTTCTCGTCTAGTAGTTCGAGGCGTAGTAGGAGTGCCTCCCTCCTTTCCTCAATTTGGAGATCTTCTTCTAGTACTATTCTCAAGGATGGGACGAGGATTTCGTAAGGTACTACTGCTTCGGTCCCAAATGTGAGTGAATAGGGGGTTTGACCAGTGGGCGTCCTAATGGAGGTTCGGTATGCCCAGAGGGCGTCTACCAGTTTATTAGGCCAATCGGTAGCCTTGTGGGTTTCTACCGTTTTCTTTATAATTTTGAGCAAGGTTTTGTTGGTGGCCTCTGCTTGTCCGTTCCCCTGTGGGTAGTATGGCGTGGAATGATGAAGTTCTATATGATGTTTATCGCATAGGTCTTGGAATTCTTGGGAGATGAACTGGGGCCCATTGTCAGTTCTAATCACTTTGGGGGTGCCGAACCATGCCAGGATGTGAGTGCGGACAAAACGAGATAGGGTAGAGCTTTTAATTACTACATAGGACTCGGCCTCAGCCCATTTGGTAAAGTATTCTGTGGCGGTGAGGATGAAGGCTTTTTGGGTGGTGTTTTCTATAGTGTCCCAGAATGGTACTATCACATCTAATGCCCACATAGAGAAGGGCCATGGTGAAGTCATGGGATGTAAAGAAGATGCTGGTGCGTGTATTTTGTTGGCATGGGTTTGACATTGGATACAACGCTTAACGAATTTGTTGCAGTCCCCTTCGAGCGTGGGCCAATAGTAGCCCATTCTTAATACCTTTTTTGCTAGCATCTGGGCGTTGACGTGCCCCCGCATACTCCAGAGTGAGCCTCTTCTACAATGGTGTATGCTTCTTCGTCGCCCAAGCACCTAAGTAGTTCTCCGTTGAAAAATGCTCGGAAGAGTATCCCCCCTCGGAGGCAGTACGTGACTGCTATCCTTTTAACTATTTTCTGGTCGTTGCTGGTAGCGTAGCCTGGGAATGAACCGTCTCTAAGGTAGTTTTCAGTATCAAAGTACCATGGGTTTCCGTCGTCTATATCTCCTAGTTCGAGAGCTAGGATTTCCGCGGTACTGGTATTTTTGTCGGCCCGGTTCGTTTTTAGGGGACCTTGAGTTTTATAGTCACCGAGTTCGGTGGCAGGTGTTTCCAGTCTCCGGATAGTGATTGTTTTAGATGTCTTAGATAAGGGGAAGGTGAGTGATGAGGCTAGAGAGGCTAGG
The DNA here is from genome assembly GCA_030737845.1 of Acorus calamus. Classification (NCBI taxonomy): domain Eukaryota; kingdom Viridiplantae; phylum Streptophyta; class Magnoliopsida; order Acorales; family Acoraceae; genus Acorus; species Acorus calamus. The sequence continues at coordinate 17,599,303 of CM060858.1, read as the reverse complement.
GAATCCGCAAGAATATTGCCAGTTCGGGGTATGAAAATGTGAGTAACCTTACAGAATTGTTTTAGCAGGACTATGGCTAGTTCTCTGTATGGCTTTAACTTTGGGTCTCTAGTCTGATATTTTTTGAGAGTTTGGTGGATCACTAAGAGGGAGTCCCCGATAATGTCTAATTTTTTAGCTCCTAGGGCCAGGGCTGTCTTTAAACCTGCTATCAGGGTCTCGTATTCGACAATATTGTTGGTGGCTTTAAACGTAAGCTGAAACGCTTGTGGGATAATGACGCCTTCGGGAGAGATCAATGCTATTCCTATTCCCTTTCCCTTTTGGTTGACCGCTCCGTCGAAGTATAGCGTCCATGTCTCCCTATTTTCCTCTTCAATAAGCGCAAATATTTCTTCGTCCGGGATGTCGGTTTTTACGGGTTCGTAATCAGGGAGGGGTAGTTGAGCGAGGTGATCAGCAATAGCTTGCCCTTTGATGGATTTTTGAGTGGCGTATGTGACGTCAAACTCGTTTAACTGTACTTGCCATCGGGCTAAGCGTCCGGTCAATACGGCTTTCTCAAATAGGAACCTTACCGGGTCTATTTTGGCAAAGTATTTGACTTTGTGGGCAAGAAAGTAATGTCGCAATTTTTGGGAAGCCCATACTAATGCTAGACAAGTTTTTTCTGTAGGAGGGTAGACTTTTTCGTATTCAATCAGGGTTTTACTTAGGTAGTAAATGGCCTTTTCCTTTCTTCCCATGTCGTCGTGTTGTGCAAGTACCGCACCAATGGCTTCCTTAGTTGCAGCTATATAGAGGAGTAGGGGTCGTCCGGGCACTGGGGCCGAAAGGACTGGGGGTTTAAGAAGATACTCTTTTAAATTATCAAAGGCCTTTTGGCATTCACTATCCCAATTAAACCGGACTCCCCCTTTTAGTAGTTTGTAAAAGGGGCGACATCGTTCAACATGTTGAGAAATAAATCTCCTAATAAACTGCAACCTTCCTATAAGCCCTCTTAGTTCTTTTATGTTCTTGGGTGGGGGCATTTGGGCGATGGCTTTTGCCTTGGTCGGATCTATTTCTATCCCCCGTTTACTTACCATGAATCCCAAAAGTTTCCCCGAGGAGACCCCGAAGCGACATTTTTTTGGGTTCATTTTAAGTGAATATTCCCTGCATCTCTGCAGTACTTGCCTAAGTATTTCTGCGTGTCCTATTCGAGTTCTAGATTTAACCAAGATGTCATCCACATATACTTCTACTAGCTTGTGCATCATATCATGGAATATTGAGGTCATTGCCCTTTGATAGGTTGCACCAGCATTCTTGAGCCCGAAAGGCATCACTATGTAGCAGTAAGTTCCCTAGGGTGTGGTGAAGGAGGTCTTTTCTTGGTCATTTTCTGCCAGCCGGATCTAGTTGTATCCAGAAAAGCCATCCATGAATGAGAGCATCTCATATCCTGCAGTGTTGTCGACAAGGAGGTCGATGTGTGGGAGTGGGAAGTCATCTTTCGGGCACGCTCGGTTGAGGTCCTTGAAGTCGATGCATATTCGGATCTTTCCATCTTTTTTTGACACCGGAATGATATTTGCTACCCACTTTGGGTATAAGACCACCCGGATAAATTTAGCCTGGTGGAGTTTGTCCACCTCATCTTTGATTTTTAGAGCCACCTCGGGATGGAGGCGCCTCAGCTTTTGTTTTACTGGTTTCGCATTTGGTTCTAAGATCAACTGATGTTCGACTAACGAGGTATCGAGCCCAGGCATGTCCTTGTAAGACCACGCAAAGACATCTTTGTACTCATGTAATATTTTAATCAGTCTCTCTCGTTCATCGTGATTTAGTTCTGCGCTAATCGAAATGATTTTGGGGTCAGTCTTTGTCCCTAGGTTTAGCTCCTCTATCTTCTCATCTGCTTCCTCTGTCTTTTCATCGAACCTTTGAAGGCTCTGCTTGAATTCTTTAGACATGCCTTCCTTTCCTTCATCGTCCTCATCACAGATTTTGAAGACTCCTAGACCATCATCTGGGTTTTCTATGTCATCTAGGTCTGGTTCTTCTACAACCGCTATTGATTCAAATTTTTCTAAACCTAGTATGGCTCTGCTATACCCTTCCAAGTTGCTAATGACCTGGTCAGATACTTAGCTCCTAGTAGGTTTGACCGTTTTGGGCGAGGTACTAGGGTTGGAGTTTTTGCCTTGACTAGCGAGACGCTGTAGTTTGTTCAGGAGATCAGAGTCATCGCTGAAAGGGTGCCAGGCTGGGGTGAAGTCGTCCTCGTCGAACGAGGATCCTAGGGTTTTGGTTTCCATCTTCTTTTCTTGTTTTTGTTGTTTTTTTTTTGTTTTTTTTTTGTTGTTTTTTTGTTTTTTTTTTGTTGTTTTTTTTTATGTTTTTTTTGTTTTTTTAACAAAAAAAGACACTTATTATTTACAACCTACTGGATTGGTGGAAGTGTTTCAGCCGACTTTCCTCCAGCAGCTGGCGCTCCTTTGTTGCGATGCTTGAACACTGTGAGAAAAGGAGGCTGGGTCAGCTGGAGTTTTGTCGTTTGGTAGTGAGTGTGGGTTCAGGTGTTTATCAGGGTGTGGGAACAGCCATTCTAGGGAGCCAGAGAGGTAGTCTAGCTCGCTTTCCCGGATAGGGTTTAGGGGGCGGGGGCATATGGTTTCTTCGGCGGGTTTTATGATTTGTGTTTGGGTGAGCCGATCCCTCTCTTGTCTAGCCATGCCGGGAGGTCGATGGGGTCTAGGATCCCATTTTTGTGTCCCAGAGTTTCTCCAGGAAGGTAACCCATGGTCCCCATTATACGCCAGCCGGGATTTTCAAACCTAGGGTGGCTTGTCTTTGAGGTAACGGGGGGAGTGTTCCGGGGATTTAGCCAATTGGCCGGGAAATCTAAGATGTGGATGGTGGTTTCTAAGGGTCTTGAGTTACTGGTTTTTATGGCGGTGGTTTCATTATCGGTGAACCTTGATTTAGGTTCTCTGATCGCATCCCCTTGTATTTTGTTTATCCGACCTCCCAAGGGGAATTTCAAGCACTGGTGCAGGGGAGAGGAGACCCCCTTTATGGACGCTAGCCATTTACGTCCTAGGATCATATTATAATCTGAATCCATTTCTAGGACATAAGCTTTAGTGCTAGTTTTTAGCGGCCCTTCTTTTAATCGGAAGTCCTTGAAGCCTAGAACTGGACGAGCCGTTTTGTCATAGGCAAATATGCGGGTGTCCGTTTCAAAGAGTGTAGTTATGCGCCCATCAATATGCTCGAAGGTTTGTAATGATATAAGGTTTACTCCTGCCCCGGTGTCAATTAGAACCTTATCCACCGAGTATCCTTCGAGGCTGATTGTTATACATAGGGTTGAGGTGTTAACGACTTTATCATGAACTTCTTCCTTAGGTCTAAAGGTTATGACGGGCCCTAGTCCTGCGGTGGCTAGAGCTATTTGTACGCCTAGGGTAGAGATTTGCGGGTCGACTTGGATTCTTTCTAGGAACATTCTTAAAGCCTGCTGGTGGTGTTCTGAGGTTTCGAGTAGTTCTAAAATGGAAATTTTTGTGGGGATTTTTCATAGTTGGTCTAGGATGTCGATCCTATCCCCGACACGGGGTTCCTCAGTTTCGGTTTCAGGCAGGGGGTGTCTATAAGAGGGTACAGTGTTGAAGATTCTGTCTGCTCTAGTAGTATGATGGTTTAGTGCGTCAATGGTGGTTCGGGGGCTTTGTTTTACTGGGCGCAGGCTTCTATTAAGACGGGGGAAGGGGCTAGTAAGATTAAGCCTCCTGGGATGATTCTGGGTGACTCTTCATGGTCAGCGACTTCTATGGTATAGACGCTTTCATAGCTCAGGCTCTCTGGTTCTTCCAAGGGAGCCTTCGTAGCCGGCATTGGGTTTTGGGTCGCGGTTTCTACGGGGTTGTGGGTTTCTGGGGCCGTCTTGACTTCTAGTGATCTTGTAACTGGGTTATTTTTTAGTCCCCTAATGGTGGTCCAGTCTAAGAGTCTCTCGTCGTCGAGGTTGTAGACAACGTCTCTAAACGAGGAGCATTGCTCGATGGTGTGGCCGTGATATCGATGGTATTGACAAAAACGGGTTGGGTCAGCACCGATAGGTGAAGGTCTAGCCGTGGGTAAGGAAATGCCATTGACCTTCAATAAAGCTCTGAGGATGTTCCCTAGGGTTTCTGGGAGGGGGGAATAGCTATCTTTTCTGTTTGACCATCTTGGGCCGTAGGAGGGGGAAGGTGTAGCTTTATCATGGGGGCTGTACGCAGGTTCTCTAGGGGTTACACCTTGCGTTCTTGGGGGGATAGGATAGAAGGATCTCCTGTTTTGGTCCTGGTTATGGATTGAGGGGGCCTGAATTGGGGAATTATGGGTTGTGAGGTTTTGTTGTATTGGCACGGGGACGGGTACTGATCGAGGGGTAAAATTTTGATTCGCTTGTCGAGGCGGCGCATATCCGGATGAACCGGGTGTGTACTGTCTCGGAGATGTTCCTCGGTCAGGAACTCGCGCTCCGTTCGGGTAGAGTGCCGATACTTGGCTAATGATCCCCTCTACCGTGGGGGTTTGCGCCTTACGAGGCGGTTGTCCAACCCTATGGCTGATAGGTGGGGACTGGGTTTGGACTATTGGGGCTGCACAACGGGAAATCCTGTTGTGGCGGTCAATCAGAAGCTGATACGTAGTGCAGTCTCCGTACGAAAGGCTCGTACGGAGCTCTGGACTCAGACTCTGCAACATCATGTCAATTTCTTGATATTCTGTGAGTTGCAGGCCGGTTCGGTGGACAAGGGTGCACCACCGAGACACGTATTGTTCGAATTCCTCCCTAGGCCTCATTTTCTCTACGGTTAGGTCAGAAATAGAGGGGGTTCTGATCCTCTGGTAACCGTAGTGGTCCAAGAACTTCTTGCTTACAGCTGAGAAATTCGATAAGTGATCTACAGGGAGGGTGGAGAACCATTGTAGGGCCTCTCCTTCCAATGATTTCTGGAAGAGGAAGACTAGCAGGGGTTGATTATCTAGAAAGGGGCGAGCATCTAGATAAAATGCAGTTAAATGGATATTTGGGTCTCCACGACCGCTGTACCGGCAGAATTTGGGGACTTTGAATCCCTCCGGTAGGTGGACTGACGGGATTTGTCTCAGGTTATGTAGAGACATTTGCTTGGGGGCGGAGGGACCAGTCTCGGAGAGGATTCTCCGGATGGTTTCATCCAGCGTTTCTTCCCTGGGAGGGCTGTTTGCTAGTCCCGGGTTGGAGGTGGCCTGGTAAGGGCCTGGGGTGGAAACAACTGGGAATTTTGGATTCGCGGGGGAAAGGGGGGCGAATGAAAAAATGCTCGGATTGACCGAGCAGCTGGGTGTGGATGGGGCTTTGGGAGTGGATTTGGGGGTTTCGACAGGGGTTTCCTGTCTCAAGGTCTTGGCATGACGGTAGTCAGCGAGGTCATGAAACATGTCCTCTACCGTTTGATACCCTAGACTAGCCATCCTTTCCTCTAGATGGGTCAGGAACTGTGTGGCCTGACCCTCTTGGTGATTCCTTTCCTCTAATATCTCCTCTTCTATGTGGGATTCCATGACGTGGAGTGGGGATGAATGCAAATTGAAAGCAGTAAATAAAGCAGTAAAGGATTGCGCAGCTGTGTGCGACTTACGAAAGCAGTAAAGGATTGCGCAGCTGTGTGCGGCTTACAAAGCAATAAAGGATGTTATAATGCACAGTAGAAGAGGATTTAATTCAAAGAGTGAAAAACTCTAACCTTCCTAGAGGGTTTATAGCATTCTAGTCAAGCTTGTAAAAGGGGACAGAAGAGGATTACCTTTTGTTGTTTTTCACGAGGGAGGTCCCACCGTGATCGCCAGATTTGTCGGTATCGTCGGGAAGGCCTCCGAATGGGCCGCGTGGTGTTGGTGCTTTCGGAAGGGGTCCCGGCGGTGCGCGGGTGCGCGTGCGTGTGTGGGGGTTCTTCGAGGATTCGGATCTGATGCGTGCCCTGGCGGGCTCGGTCGGATCGTCTTCTCGGAAGGGTAAGGGGTGTCGTTCATGGTTGAGGCGCCCGATAGCTTCTCAAGAGGATTCAAGGGTTTGTGTGATCGCCACCTGCTTTTTCTAAAAGCAGGAAAAGGTTGGGTCGGAATTGATCGCCTACGTGGGGAGTTTGTGGGGTCTCCGCTCTGAGACACGGATATACCGTACACAAAGGTGAAAAACAGGTAATCCTATTCTGCTTCCGGGCTTGACTAAAGGAGTCTTGGGACAAAGGGGTGTGGATATGGGGTGTGGATATGGGGCGGCTAATGGGTTTCAGCCGTCAGGAATGAGGCGGCTAGATAGGGTTAGCCGTCCAGGGTCTAGGGGGAATTGGGCAGAACTTTGGTAGGAAATGGGTGGGGTTCTGGACAGAGGCTAAGCTAGGTTTAGCCCAGGTTTGTGGAGAGTGGGATGAGAGGGTTTTTTTTTGCGGGGAATGGATATTTCTCTCACAAAAGGGGCTCTCTCTCTCTCTCTCTTGGGATTTCTAGTGGGAAGGGGGATTGGATGATTCTTGTTTGTGTATGAATTGGGGATGGATTGATGGATGTTGGGATTGTTGTATTTGGGCTTGAGACCCCCTCTATTTATAGTAAAAGAGAGGCAGGGGAATGTCCAGGGGGTAATGGAGTGGGTTGTCCTTGATTAGACCTCTCATTAATTCTCTGGTTCTTCTGTCAGGACCAGGTGAAGGGCGGCTAGTTCTATCTAGTCGCCCAGGATGGGGCGGCTACTTTCTGGTAGCCACCCCTATCATGACCTGCCAAACGTCCCATCTCTGACAAGCGGTGGGTTGGGTCGGTCACTTGGATTGATCCGGCAGAGAAGGGGCGGCTACAGGTCACAACCCGCCGCAATGATCAGCATTTAATGCTGCTTTATGTCCCATCCAGGGAACTGGTCCAAAGTCGGCCAGGGGGCGGTTAGGGGGGCGGCTAGTTGAAACTAGCTGCCTGGTATGGGGCGGCTAGTTGAAACAGCCCAAACATAATCACCAACATCGAATTCAATAAGACGACGTTTTTGATCAGCAATTTGCTTGTATTTGGATGTACTGTCAAGGAGATGTTGCCGAGTGTCGTTGTGAATCTGCTGGAGTTGAGTGATGAGGTCTTCGGCCTTGCCATGGACGCGCTTCAAGTCGGGGATCGGTGCGAGATCAGCTGGTGATCGTGGAAGAAGACCATACACCACATAGAAGGGACTGAGACCTGTGCTACGGTTCACCGATCGATTGAAGGCGAATTCGGCTTGGTAAAGTTTTTGGTACCACGTCTTCAAATTATCTCCTACGAGACAACGAAGTATAGAGCCGAGAGATCGATTCACCACCTCTGTTTGTCCATCAGATTGAGGATGATAGGCGCTGTTGAAATCCAGTTTTGTGTGAGCCAACTTCCACAAGCTCCGTCAAAAGTGGCTAAGAAAGTGCGTATCCCTGTCAGAGACAATGGATAGGGGTAATCCATGCAAACGGTACACTTCTCGAAAATAAAGTTGTGCAACATGTACAGCATCATTGGTCTTCTTGCAAGCAATGAAGTGTGCCATCTTGGAGAAACGATCGACCACCACAAAGATGGAGTCTACACCGCATTGGGTGCGCGGGAGACCTAGAACGAAATCCATGCTCACGTTGGTCCATGGCTGGTCTGGAACGGGCAAAGGGGTGTAAAGGCCGGCATTAGTTGCACTCCCTTTGGAAACTTGACATATGCGACATCCGTCAACAAATCGTGCAACCTCACGATGCAATGATGGCCAATAATAAGAACTCGAGAGCAAAAGTAGAGTTTTATCTCTCCCCATGTGGCCTTCTCCATGTAACTCAGCAATGAGCTTGAGTCGTAGGCTACAATCGGGCACGTATAATTGGTTCCCTCGAAAGAGGAATCCATCATGAATGAGGAAACTCGTAGGTTTGCCTGCATTAATATCCTCCAAGACACTAATAAAGTACGGATCAGTAGCAAGTAAGTCTCGAAAAGAATCGAACCCAAGTACCTTAGTTTGCATGGATGTCAATAAGGAAGAACGACGACTAAGAGCATCCGCAACCCGATTCAAAGCACCCGATTTATGCTTGAGAACAAAAGAAAATTCTTGAATTTATTCGGCCCACGTACCATGACGAAATGCGAGTTTGTCTTGGTTGTTGATGTTCTTCAAGGAATCATGATCAGAGAATAGAACGAACTCGCTGTGAATAAGATAATGTCGCCAATGCTTCAGGGCTTGAACAATGACATAGAACTCCAAGTCATAGGTGCTGTAGTTGAGTTTCGATCCGCTCAATTTTTGGCTAAAGAATGCGATGGGTTTCATGTTTTGGCTTAAAACCGCTCCAATGCCCACCTTCGCTGTATCACAATGTAACTCAAACGGTTGCGTGAAGTTTGGAAGAACGAGGACGGGTGCAGCAATCAATTTTTGTTTGATTAATGCGAAGGCTTCAGCTGCCTCGGTAGTCCACACAAATCTGCCATTCTTCATACAATTTGTAATCGGTGCCGTGATGGTGCTGAAATGAGGGATGAACCGTCTGTAGAAAGACGCCAAACCATGGAAACTACGTACTTCGAAAAGAGTCGTTGGTGGAGGCCAATGTTTGATTGCTTCAACCTTTGACTCATCCATTGAAATACCATCACGAGAGATAACATAGCCGAGAAAGAGGACTTTGTCCGTCAAGAATGAGCACTTCTTGACCGCAGCAAAAAGTTTCTCCCTGCGTAGAACCACAAGAACCTCTCGAAGATGCTGCAAATGTAACTCAACATTAGCACTATAAATCAGAATATCATCAAAGTATACCACCACAGAATGGCCAATGAAGGGTCTTAAGACTTGATTCATGAAGCGCATAAACGTGCTAGGTGCATTGGAGAGCCCGAAGGGCATGACCAACCACTCGTAAAGGCCTTCTCAAGTCTTAAACGCCGTCTTCAGCAACGACATTCTCGCAACTTCCCGAGTCAATAACAAGGCGACGTACCTTGTCACCGATGGTGCAAGTGGAATGGAAGATGTTGTTGCGAAGCCATCTATCCCCTTCCTCCTCTTTCGGAGCATAACACACACGACGAACGACCAAGGATTGTCCATGATCTCCAGTGACAACTTCCTCATCAGATTGGTCCTCATCATCATAAAGCGGGTTATCAATAGGATCTGAAAATTCATCATCTTCCGCTCCGTCGGCGTCCATGAGTAGTGCTTTTCCCGGACGGTCTCCTTTGCGACAATCGGCAGCCCGATGACCAGCTTCGCCGCACTTAAAGCATTTGATGCTTGGATTGATGGTCGGTGCCCTTGGTGGGAAATTGTGCGGGGTTGGTTTAGGCGCGATTTCTGATTGCGCCGGATTTCGACTTGTTAGGGGCAAGGTGTTAGGTCCTCCTTCACCCGAAGAATTGTAATTCTTTCGACTCCATTGTTTCTCTAATTGTAAGGCTCGTTGATGTGCCTCTGAAACAGAAAAGCAATCAAATAGATTCAAAGTGTCTTGAAATTGTTGGCGCATACCTCCAGTGTAACGAGACACGAGTTGATCCTCAGATTCAGCGAGGTCATTGCGAGCAACCAAGAGATAGAACTCCGTCGTGTACTCATCGATGGATCGTGTGCTTTGTCGCAAATTTTGAAGCCGTTGATAAAGCGTCCGCACATAATTATGCGGTAGAAACGCTTCCCGCATATGCTTCTTTAACTTCTCCCATCTTTCGATCTTTGATTTGCCACGTCGAGATCGAGTTTGTTTCATTTGTTGCCACCACGCTGCAGCTCTCTCGTGAAACCGTGTAGCAACCAATGGTACCCGTTTGTTTTCGGGCACTTCCTTGAAATCGAGGACCTCTTCGACGGTATTCAACCAATCGAGAAATTCCTCGGGTTGAAGGCCTCCCTGAAATGCTGGAATATCAATTTTGAGGCTGGTTTGCCATCGATCAGAGGGTACCTTAGGAGACCCGAAAAATCCCCCTCGTTGGCGTTGTTCGGTTTGCGCAAACGGATTATTGAAACCTCCTCCCATGGGATCATCTGTCTCAGATCGTGCGGTCGGAGATCGTGGGGCTGGTGATGGTGGTCGCGGGGTTGGAGATCATTCGCGACGTTGCATAAACGCCATCATCTCCTCCATTTGGCGCGTCATTGCATCAAACCTTTCATCCATGCGCCTATTAGTCGCTGCGATGGTTTGTTGTATCTCCTCTTGATCGTAGGCGTCGCTAAGAGGACGTCTTCTCGGCGGCATGTTCTTTTTTTTTTTTTTTAGAACGATGCGCCGAAGATCGACGCAGGCTCTAATACCACCTGATGCAGCGTGTAACCACACTCTTACGGATTCGTTCAAAAGAACGAAATCGGTAGGCTCCAACGTCACTGTTGATTCTTCAAAAGAATGCTAGGGGGTTGGGCTTCAATAATCTACTACTTCGGATGAAATAATAGAGAATTGGGAGGTCTTTGCAATTGTTAGTACTCCTAACAAAATACAAGAGATAAAATAACTAAACTTCAAATATTCATAAACTAAATAATCAAAGGGGTTCACAAGCTTATTTATAGAAGAGAATCCCAACAAACTAGGATCTCAACTAATTATCTAAATCTAACAAACAAATCTAATATCTTAATCAAATCCTAACTAAAATTCAAATTTGAATTCAAATAATGATTTGAAATTCAAATCTAAATATAGTAAATCCTAACAAATAAATAAAATCCTAACAACCTCAAAACAACCCAAAGATAGTAAAAATAACTTTGAACTGTCAATTTGACCCCCAAGACGATCTCAGAACGCTCCAAAAAATGGCGTTGTGGCGTAGCAACTACTCATCTAGGGCTCGTCGATACAAACACGTGGACATATTATAATAGCGATTCTGATATACGGTTCAAAAGTTATGGCTGTTTGAAGTCACGGTGCTCCCGATTCATCACGATGCCCTTTCTTCTTGTGCTCCATTTGATCTCCGTCGTCCATGTATTATACGGCTATGATGTCTGCATCAGGGTGTAAACGTTAGCATTGAAATTGTGTTTAAATCTGTGTTTTGAATCTTTTGCTTTTCAAATATCGAATCTGTCGATCCAAAAGTAGCCTAAGTTTATGTGCAAGTGCATTTATGTTACTACATTTCAACAAATTCATGTGCTTACCTATTGATCTTAACACACTAATTGCTTCTCAAAATAATTGGAGGTTGATTGTGGTTTCAATTAGGCTTTTATGGCCTACCAAAAAAATAATTCAGGCTTTTATGGTTCTACAAGTATCTGAAGATTTATGTGCCGAAGCGAATATATAGCACGCCTGCATTTCCATCAACATCATTAGTTATAAATAGCAATCAAAAGCTAAAATATAACACAATTGACTTTCTAATAAAGCATAATCCATTGCATTAATTAACTGTGTATCATAGTTAATTTTCTGTAAACAAGAAAAACACAAAAGCAGAGTTGTTTAGCATACAAAAAAGTTCAAAATGAAGCAGTTCCTCCAAAACTTGCACAGAACAATCCAAACCAGTTTCAGCAATCCCAACAGCTTAGCTATTCCCAGATATTTCTACACCGACATCAGAGAAATGCTTCCCACATAGATCACGCGCGCTGTATAACAATTCAGTTGGTGTTTGTTGATCATATTCCCTTCAATTCCCGGACGCGCTGCCGTCTTCGTTCGCCTCACCATTTGCGTTCTTCTCCGGTGTCTGCGACGATCACAATCCATCATAAAATAATGAACCAAACACACGCGATGTGATTCAGTTAATACCGGTTCTCATCAGTTTTTCATTTGTCGTTAATGAAGACTGATAATTGTCACCTCACATATTCATTTATTTTAGTCATATATAAGTTGAGACGGAAGAACTGACAAAAATTTATGGAATTTATACCTGTTTGAATATCAGTTCATCCAAGTCGTTATCCGTGAAATGCCTGGTGATTAGATCCCCGTCCTCCTCGAACCCACTGACGCCCCTCACGACATCCATCAGGCTCCCGTCGCTCCCGTGAGAGGGCGTCATCAGGTCGGTGAAACCCGGAAAACCGAAGAACTCATCCAACCCCCCACCAGTGGTCGGGTCAGGCTGGACAAAGCTCGGCGTCCCGAAAATGTTCCCGTCGCTCTCCGCTGCCGCCTTCGCCTTCGTGCCATTCACGATGTCCTCCAATGTCATCCCCGAATCCGACGACGACCCAATCATCTCCGCCGTGTTTGACATCTGGATGCCTCCAGTGCTGCCCGCGTAGTGCATCATCGGCCTTGAGAGGGACGACAAGTTGGCCATCACCCTCGCCGTGGAGGCACCGAGGGACGATAGAAGGGGGTGGGGTGGCGCGACCGTCTGGAAGGAGGTCAGGCGGGCATTGTCTTGGAAGTTTATCATGAACTTAGAGGGGAGGGAGCCGTAGATGGACTTGTATGTGCCCCGACCGGAGCGGTTCTTGTTGGCAGGGGCAACGACACTGCCGGGTTGCTTTTCCTGGCTCAGCCTCTTGAGGAACATGCGGTATTTCTGTGAGCACCATTGACATAGAGATCCAATCAGCGTTGGATCCCATTATTCCTTGTCAGTATTAAATTAAATGAGGGATTGAGAGGCTGACATGTTTGCATTGCATACTGACAATGATCAATGGAAGGAAAGGCAATCATTTTAATATAATTCGAAGATCATGTTGTTGGATATTTAGATTGTCCAATTAATATTGAACCTAACAAATTTCTGAAAAAAAAAAAGTATATTCTTAAAGAAAATGTTATGTCAATGAAAAAAAAAGAAGTAAAAAGATGGCTTACTGTTCATCGGGTTAAAATTAGGTTTTCCTAATATGATATACATAATTAAAAATTTAAAGAACAACAAATTTTATTGCACATATAGAAGATTTTCATGATAATTTTGAATATTTTCTGTCTTTGGGTTGCTGTTCAATTGTCCCTTAACATTAGAAACTCTGGGTGTCTTTCTTTTATTCTTGTTCTTTGTGTAGGAAACAATTACTGACAGTAATGGAAAATGAAGCAATTCCAGAGAGTAAAAGTGAATGTATTTGTAAGCATTAAAGGTAATACTTAGCTTGTTAATTAAAAACAATATATAAACAAAAAGATCAAGAAACAATACTCTAACAATCTAAATAATTGAAAAATAAACTTAAACATACCTGCAAATGACTGGCCACATTTTCTCGAGTTAGGTTTGGCACGTTCATCAGATCAAGTATCTTCTTCGGCACGGCCTCTACATTCATAAACACAAATTTAAGGTGATCAAAACTAATAATCAAAATGTATCCCCACAAACTTCTATATATTAACTATGACATATAGTCAAATACCTTTTTCAAAATCATTTCCTAACTGTTAAAAGTAAGACTGAATTTGGAGATTTTTTTCACGATTCCTAGGGGCAATATTGAAAAACATATTCACAACTTTTTTATGTATTGTATCAGTCTAGTACTAGTAATGGATTTTCACTGGTGATGACGATAAGTGTATTAGATGACTCACTGCCGTAGCCAAGCTGACCAACGGCTCGCAAGAACTGCGAGTGGAGCTGAGGATTCCAAACCACCCTAGCCTTCTTGGCGCCGGAGGAGTCTCCGGTGTCCCCCACCGCGTCCCCCTCCCCTTCCTCACACCTCCTCCTCCTCGAACCCTCCTTGGAATTCGAATTCGAATTTGAATTCCACTCATTCACCGACGACTCGCACTCCACCTCCTCTTCTTCCTCCTCCTCTTCAATCACCATTGATTTCTTCTTCGGCTTGGCCACGACTAATACCTCGCTGCACGAGCTGCTTTCGTTGAAGGCCTTCGCATTCGTTCTTCCAATCCGATCCAACGATGATGATGGGGCCTGTTTTTCGCGTGATTTCATGACGACGTATTGCCAGATGTTCTTCAGTTCATCAGCTCTGAAGGGTTTCAAGAGGTAGAAGCAGGCGCCGTTTTGGAGGCCTTTCATGATCACGTCGTGGCTGCTGTCGGAGGACATCACTGCGTTTCCAAAATGAAAAAAAAAAGAATACCATAATTAGAATTTTTGGTGATTGATGCATTTGTAGTTATAAATATAGTCATTACAGCATATGTGTATATATAGTTAGAAAATTATTAGTTATGCATAAATGAAACTGATAAAGAAAGATTTAATCGTGGATGGATTCGATGTATATATAGATGATGTAGTAATTCATGTTATGAGTATAAATTTATTGGAGTATTACCTTGTGTTGCATGCCCTCAAAACTTCAAGCAACACAAACATTGTGTGTGTGTGTGTGTGTGTATGAGGAAATTAAATCTCAATTTGGTCATGTTATCAATCAATTTGAGAATGGGAAATAGCAGTTATACAAAAATGAAACATATAAAGAAAGTTTAAATTAACTTGATCTTTCATTATTTATTTTTTTGGAATTGATGTCATTTTATGTGTTGTTTGTTGTACTAATTAATGATGCTATTTATATATTTGGAGTATATAGATGATGTGATGATTCATGTAATAAAACTAAACACATTTTGATTGATTATGCTTTGGCATGAACCGAATTATATATTGCAAGCATGCATGCTTCAAAACCGCTCAAATGGTCACAATTTGTTTATAGAAGTTAAACACAGTTTTTAATGAGAAACAACAATAATATAGAAGCTAGTTTTTCAGGAATCTAACTAATGTATTTATCACACCAAAAATGCATGTCATGTTAATCAAAATTTGGTGACAACAAATGATGATTTTGATAAAGACAATAGAAGCACAACAGAAACAAAACTGCAGCGGCAGCACCAATTACAATTATCATCAATAATGGCCATAGTGAAAAAGGTATTTATTTTTTAGAACAAGAAGCATATATATGACTTGTGCCAGTTCACTCTAATGTTCAGATTTGGTTGTGTGTGTTGTATCATAAAATAACTTTTCTGAAATAATTAACTACAGATGAATATTGATAAAGAAGGGCATGTTTATGTCACCTTAGCTTTTACAATTTAGATGTTTAGATAGAATCATAGTATCCAATTTGATAGCTATTAAAGTTTCTTTTCAATGGTGAATGCACAATTTAAATTTAGACACTTGTTGTGTTAGTACTTGAGGTTCAACCATAAAAACCAGGAAAAAAAACCATTAAAAAAGGATGACATTGGTTCCTCTGATAATCACAAAACAATATAAGGCCTTGCAATTTGTTCAGAGAAAAGCCATCAACCTTTCCAATTAGATCAACTCATACAACATTTTATTCTAAATTTTTATATATAATTCGTTCACTGTAGTTGAAGCATACCTATGAACATGTTTTACATTGCTTACTGGATTAACATAGATATAATCAACAATTTGGAATAAAACATGCCTCGCAAACCAGTTTATGCTATTACATTTCGCTAACGATTATTATGCCCTAATCTAAACTTTATTGAGGACAAAGCAATAAAATCAGTAAACATATATTGCGACACATTTGAAAAAGTGTGGAACTAGCTAATTCAATTCAATTTGGACATTTTCCAACGTATTTGAAAGAGAAAAAAGATTGGGGTTGTGTTTAGACTTTCAATTCAATTTGCAACACATTTGAGTAGTCTCATAGAGATAAAATGTAGATCATTCTTAAATTAAAATAACATTTAGTTAAATAATTACAAACGATGGAAGCGCAAACTTACTAATTATGGGTATGTCCAAGATAAGTCCGATCTTCTGCATTAGCTTGAATCCATCAACATTTGGCATATGGACATCAGTAATGACCAGATCAAAGTTCTCTCTCCTTTCTTCAAGCATCTGTAAAGCCACTTCCCCACTGTCGCAAGCGGTTACTATAATAAATGGTCTATTAGTTAAAGATAAATCATTCTTAAGCAAATTATCATTTAAATTAAGAAAAGGATACTACATTGAAAACATTTAAATAGCGAATCCGCATTTTTTTTTCTTAAATTGTTGTTAATAAGATACCAAAATGCGCGCATCAAATCAAGCATGGGAAAAGAATTTCCAAACATCGACAATATCATTCTATGAAAGATACGGTTTTAACGACATTTACCCTAATAGATCCTCCTCGGATAGCCAAAATTAATTAGTCTCCCACGTGCGCAGAATGCGCTATTTAAGCATGTATGTTTTTAGCATCCGTCGAATGTTTCAAAACATGCATTAGTTTCTTAATTATATTATAAAAATTAAATCATGAGAATGGAAATTATAGAGTGATTAGTGAGAGTGAGAGGCAGTCAAGCATGCAGTTTATGGTACCAGAGTAGGGTTTTGATTGAAAAAATGAAGCCTAAATTCAGCAAGAAAAAAAAATGTAAGACATGGAAAATGTTATGAGGAAAACAAAGCAACTGATAATATATAATTCAAAATTTATATAGCACACAACATAAAAACTAAAAATTGAAAGCATCAGTAGTGATACACAAAGAAGGAATAAAATCCTTAAAAATCTCACATTAAAATTTGAAATGAAATTTAAGCAAGGCAAAAATTTATAAACCATTGTGAATTCATGAGGGAAGAAAAAAAGCAAGTCATAATATATAACTTCTAATATGTACCATACAACATTAAAAAAGCTACAAATTGAAAAAGTCCTAAATGCTAATATAACAAGTTGATGTTTTCTTCAATCTTAGTGATGCCATGCTAAAACTATCATTTAAAAATAACCTCCATCCCTTCTCAGAAAACACCATATATAAACAAAACCTCGAAAAAAATAACCATCATGAAATGGTAAAGCTGAGGAAAAAAATGTAGAGATAGAGAAAGGTACACCAAAACAAATAGATAACCTTGATCTAAAATCTTATATGAATATTATATATATGTCATGGGAAAAAATGTCTTAAAATGTACAAAAGACACCCCATGGTATTAAAAAAAAACCATATTGATCATCTTCATCATCAGCTGATTTCTTCATGAATACAAGAAATATGAGATTGAGAACATGATCCAAATCGAACTTTAATGTACTATAAAATCATCTTTTTATCGTTTACCTTCGTATTTGTTCACCCGAAGCATCCTCGATATCACAGTGAGACAAGTACTATCATCATCGACCACCATGACTCGGAGACCGGCCGGAAAGCCACCCGAAAAGCGAGATCGATCTTGGTTGGAGGAGAGGGTGGAAGCCATGGAGAGAGCTCTCAAGTAAAAGATCTCTCTCAATAGAGATGGAGAGATAGAGAGAGACTAGAGAGTGAGGTAAAGCTATTGTAGAAGGTATGAGAGGAACCAAGAAAGAACAAATCGAGGTGTATGAGGAACAATAGTTGAAATGAAAGTATATAAAGAGAGAAATATCACCATAAACTTGAGATTTAATGGGATGTCCAAAAATGAAGGGTTCACGTACGCAGGAAATGAAGATTTTGGCATTCCATGCGTATCTATTGTATTAAATGCATTTTTTTTTGCCTTTTGGATTAGCTTTATGAACCTTTCTCTCGTGACACATATTCACCACCCAAAAATCAAAATCTAAACCGTTTTGGATGCTTTTTTTGTTCAGAGAGTTTCTGATCAAATTAAAAAAAGAGAGATTTACATGATTTGAAAATTTGTTTGTTTGTCTCATTTGGCTCACTGTGAAGGTGAGCAAATCATGTGTGTGGAAGAGGACTCATATAAATATATCATATCATATATACTATATATATGTTATTCAAGTTTTATGCAATGTATATTTGCTAATAAAAAAGGCTTTAAAAACGGTTTAGATTTTCTTGTGAAGGGGACCCTTTGATTGAGGTTGCGCGTGGAATGCAATAAGGGTTTGTGGTTTTTATTAGCTTTTATTGTCGAAGGCTTTGATTGTTTTTAACAAAGACAATGCTTTGAATCAATGACAAACTATAATATATTAAGTTTTTTTGTAACACATATTATATATTAAGTTTTTAAAGATCTATACTTTGAAAGATAAATATGCATGAGACTAAAATGAGACTAAATGTATCTTTATCCTATAATTTTACATGGGTTGAGAGTTCCAAGACAAAATTAATTTAATGGTTCATATTCATCTTTTATTTTAGCCTTCGAAATAATAAATCACAGACAATATTCATAGCAACCCAACATTAAAGAAACACACAACAATTTTATCAATGATTTTAGAGATATTCTTGTTTACTGAAATCCTCATATGCTTTGATTTTATAAGTACATAAATTATGTTATAGAACATGTAGTTTCATAAAAAATGAATGTCATTTAATAAATTGTATATACAATTGTTTATACAATAAATAAAATTTCACACTTTCATTTAACGAAATATAAACCATTGAAAAGATACAGTACGTAGAGTTTCATATAAAGATTGTGTACACTACACATATTTTATATGCTCATGGTACCCTCATTATATTAGTTTTTTTAGAAAAACATATATAATTTTAGTATACTATTTTTTAGCATCACAAACATACATGGGAATAGATCCGGTGACCGTTCCGCTATCTTATTGATCTCATTAATCACATATCATGATAATCTAAACCCACCAATATATACTTGTATATATAATTTTTGAACTTCTATTCCTATCAATCTATCATCTTATTTGATTTTTCTCTTTTCTTTCTTTTAAAGTAAAAATTCAAATAACCTCCTATAAACTACCTAAAATCCATACAACACATTGGCTGTTCTTAAAGCCTATATAACCCTTTGAAAACACCTATATAAATCCAAATAACCCTTTGAGTTAAATTTTCATTAACAAATGAATAATATTATGTGAATATTTCATTTTGTTAACACTAACTAAAAACATAGTATACCAAAAACTCCCTACAATTTATTAAAAATGTAAAAAATCTTCTGTATGTGACTGTTTTATCCATCTTGATAGATTATAAAATCATATACGGAGAGGTAAAATCATCATTGATAGATGATTTTTTGTATTTTTTAATACATTGTTTGCAGTTTTTGGTAAACTATGTTTTTCAATCAGAATTAATCAGACAGGATATTTATAGAATACTCTTAATCTGTCAATGAAAATTTAACTCAGTGGACTATTTGAATTTACATAGATATTTTCAGTGAGTTATATAAACTTTTGAAAAGTCAGATGATTGTATGGATTTTAGACAATTTACTGGGGATTATTTAGATTTTTCCCTTTTAATTTTCACTCTCTCTCCCTCCCTTTCTCCCACACACCACACCACACCACCTCTTTGTTTTAATTAGATTGGTGGGAATGAGTTTTTCATGTATATAGGTGGTGAGAGGAATTCGTGTGTTCAAACCAAATCATAAAATTGAGTTTTCAGTTTCTTATTAATGGATTAATGAATGTATTAGTAAATATCAGATGCTATGTCTGCTTATCCAATCTTTTTAATATTTTATTTTTTCCTAAATTGACAATATGACTTGTGGAAAAATCATCATACAAATTTTTGGTTTCTTTTCGTGGTTGCTACGAGGATTGTGTGTTGCAGTTGCATAGAAAAAAAACTAAACTAATAAGATAATTATTTTTATATTTATTTATTTAAAAATTGGTAACCCGACCCCACAGTCCCCAGTCAAATTTAAATTTTGAAAGGAACAATAGTCTTGCCACGCCAGATTAAAAAAAGGGGGAATTTCTGAAATCCATATAACCCTTTGATTTTTTTAAAAGTTTATATAACCCCCTAAAAACACATATGTTAATGCAAATTTAAATAATCCCTTGAGTTAAATTAATATTAACAAATGAAAAATATTCTATGAGGTATTCTGAATAGTTAATCTTGGTTGAAAAAACAGTATACTAAAACCTTTTAGAATTTATTAAAAATGCTAAAAACCTTCTATATATGATGATTTGACCCCTCCAAATAGATTATAAAACTTTATTCAAAAGTAAAATCATTATTTATAGAAATTTTTTTAATTTTTCAACACATTGTAGGAGGTTATTAGTATATTATATTTTCAACCAGAGTTAACCAATCAGAATATTCACATAATAATCGAAATCTGTCAACGAAAATTTTATTTATAGAGAATTTGAATTTACATAAATGTTTTTAGGGGATTTATGAACTTTAAGAAAACCCTGAATTATTTAAATTGTTTCCTAAAAAAAACCCTCATGACGTGTATGTTTAGAAACACGGTTTGAAAATCAGTTTTTTACCTTTTGCAGCTTTATGCACACTTTTTTAGAGTAAATGATGATGTTTTGAGGGTATAATGATGATGATTTGATAGTGTAATGATGATGGCTGCTTTACAAAACACATATTTCGAGGCACAGTTTTAGAAATAAAATCTAGTATGATGATGTATTTAAATTGATATATTTAATAATAACTTTTAACTTTTAAATGATAATGTGACCTCAAAAGCTAAAAGTTACTTTTAAAAGCTAAACATGCACGACGACAAACTGAAGAGTCAACGATGAGCCGTGGTTCAATCACCGATTCAAAACAAAGATAAAAAAAAAACCTCTCCGTCTGCTCACAACACGCAAATCAAAATCTAAATCCGTTCATTAAAAAAGAAATTCAAAATTTTGAATTTTTCAGTACCAAAAACACGTCTTTTCGCCAACTCTTTCAAACCTTCTCTCCTTCCTCTCCCTCTCTCTTCCCGTTTGTGCAAATCAGATCCCAACACCAGCTTCTCAAAGGGTACCCAAATCTGCTCTTGTTGGGGGAGAAATACCAAAAGAAGACAGAGAGATATAGAGAAAGAGAGAGAGAGAGAGAGAGAGTAAAAAATGGCGAATTGGGAGCTGAAGCACTGTTGCAAGCATGATCAGGTCGCCTTCCTCACCACCATTGGTGTCTTCACCGTCGCCATCCTCCTTGTAAACCTTCTTCTCTCCCCCTCTATCCCCTAATATTTTTGTAAGATTAATTCATTATTAGAGTCACGAAATGCCCAATTGAAGATGCAATTGATGTTCCCCCGCTTTGCCTGTAGTCACAACTCACAGCGTGTAAAGTTCTTGCTCTCATATAAGAAATAGACATAGGCCTGTTTCGAAACGGGCTTAGACAGCTTTTGGGTTTGCAGGAAGTTGTCAAACCCATTTCCAAACAGAAAATCTGAGGCCAAAAGCTGCGGATAGATTTCTGTGAAAAAGTATCCAGACCGGAGTTTTTCAAAAGCTGTGGAAAAACAGCTTCCTTAAAATCAGTTTTAAATCCAGTATTTGCCTAAAATCAGTTTTGCAATTGTGCAACCAAATGCAGCCATAGTCCCTATATGAGACTAAACTATGGGTCTAGCATCACCTCATCCCCATCCCTCATTGGGTCTTGGGCTCTTAACCACTTGGCCTAGTCCAACCCCACCGCCCATTGGGAATATTGGGCTCTTGAGCTCGTGGCCTCTTGGCCCAACCCACCCTCCCCCCTCATGGGGCCACACATCCACATGTGGGGTCTAGAGCCCAACCCCTTGCGTAACTGACAGGCTCTTATACATATTGTATAAGAAAAGACATGGTTATGCAGAAATAGCAAGAGCAGAATTGGAACCAACTGTCATGGAAAAAATGAACCTCAGGATATGTGTCCATTGGAACACTTGCATACAAGAAATCTTCAACAGCCTTCATGAAGTTGCAGTGCCATTTTTTGTTCAACTCGCAATTGGTTTGTCTGGGAGTTTTCATACGTTATTACTCATTAAGTCGCAAGTTGGTTTTGAATGAGTGGAGAATTATTGTAGTTGCTACTTTTAGTGATTTTGTTCTGTTTCATTTTGATTCTTCGGAGGTTGGATTGAGTGAAGTTGCGGGTGATTGTAAGTGTTGACTGGATGACTATAATAATTGTTTATGTATAAATGAGTTATCTTGGGTTGTACTGGATTTTTTTGGTGAAATAAGAATTCCTAGTTGATCGTTCATTGCAATGTGGCAATTGGTGTCTTCATGGTCGCCATCCTCGCTGTTAACTTATTCTCCCTTATCTTCTTTCTATATCCAAATCATGGGTTTTGGGTTTGCCATTAGAGTCACGAAATGCGCGGCTGAAAATGCACTTGGTGTTCCCGAATGGCAATTGGTTTAACCGGAAGTTTTTCATTCATTGTTACTAATTTAGTTTTTTAGTCTACATTTTTGTTTTGAATGAGTGGACATCTGTACTAGTTCGTAGTTGTAATGATTTTGTTCTACTTGTTGTTGATTCATCTGAAGTTGGATTGAGTGCATTTGCGGGTGATTGTACTTGTCAGTCAGGTCACTATAATTCTCTACATATATAATGGTTATCTTGTGTTATACTGTATTTTCTTGGTGATATAATTATTCCTGATTGATTGTTCATTACAATGTGGATTCCTTTGTAGTTGTGGAGGACATTCCTGCTCACCCCTTTTAAGCTCATCACGGTGTTTCTTCATGAAGCTAGTCATGCCATAGCTTGCAAATTGACTTGTGGTCAAGTAAGGAGTTGCAATTTTTTTTTCCACTCTATAGATGTGATTGGATTGGGAAATGGGGAATCTACTTATTCTCACTGTCAATACTCTCATGTTTCTATTACTTCATTCAAATACTTCCCTATGAAAATTAGATCGCCATTACTTTTTTTTTTGTTACTTAGTTGCGATCAATGATTCATTTGGCAGTTTTTATCGCTTATTTTTTTTATGAAACTTCTTAAACTCCTGTTGTCTATTGGTTTCTGTTCATCAGAGATATAGTAGACTAGATTTTCAGATAATGTCAGAAGTCTTCAACACTCTGTAATATTCCATGGGTGGATATAACATGCTCTTACGTCTTCAATTGTGTTGAAAATTTTCTTTGTCTCGCACATGTTTGCTAGGAAGGGGTGGTGGGTTGATGGGTTGCATGAGTTATTGTCTGACTCCAAACTTGCAATGAGTATTTAATTGCTAATGACAATGTAATGTTATGACCTAAGCAGGAAAAAATAGTATGACTTGTTGTGCCTCAAGGGTCTAAAAGATTACTGTGAATTCTGAGATGCAGAGATGCATCTGTAAAATGAAAGTGAACTATATTAGAAATGAATAATTATGTTGTTTTAAGTGTATTAGGATTAAAAACCAATCCTTCGACCTTCGTAACACTGTGAAACAATATATGAAGCATCATTTCTTTATAATGCTGTTTTATTATTTAGACCATTTATGGAGTCTGATTGGCTGTTGATCGAGTGTATAAAGGAGATGAAACTTTATATATAATTTTTCCTTTAACAACACTTTTGTCTTAATTAGACAATTGATGGAATTTAATCGTAAAAGGAAAAAATATATAGATAACGCTCTTTTGCTTGACAAAGACCTAAAAGGAAGACCTTATAATAACAGTGTCCCTTGAGTAAGAAAGGAGTGAATATTAGTAATTGGTATCATTTATGTATGTCATTGTTATGAATAACTTGACAACTATACAAACCAGTACATATTAAGTTGTCATGGGCCTCCACCAGAGATCAATTGTTAATCTGCAACAGTAGCTAATGTTTAAAACATAGGTACATGGCTCATGATTGCAAATTATATAATAACTAGTGTTGGTTTACAAGACAAGTGCAAAGGGGAATGAAAAAATCTAGGAGTGGAGGAATGTGAAGGTGTGTTGGATTTTTATGCAGTATTTGTAATAAAGGTGGCATACATTGAATGCTAGTGTCATGACACAGATCTTCAGTGAGCATCATTGGCAAAGGTAAATGCAGCGAGATGATTTCATCTTCATTAATTAAAGGGTAGAAGAGGGATTGGTTGTTGTAAAAGATGTTCTGTATAGATAGCATTGAATCTGATTGGATGAAATGGAGATGTATCTGTAAGTTAGGTAAATACTAGTGTTGACCTGCTAAATTATGTTGATATCGTGTAACTTTTTGACAGTGACTCAACTGAAGATGTTAATATGGAAGACTATGAAGGATGTGAGTAATAGAGAAGGTTAGGAGATCAGCAGTAGTTTATTAATAGAAAACTCTGTCAAAATGCAAATCATGAGTGTGTCAATAAAGAATTAAAGCCTATTGAAAGTATTGGTCTAACCTCTCCAATTTGTGTGGAAACCAGAAGAACATACAAGTTGTACAAGACTTGAAATCCAGCATTAATGCATCATCTGAGCATTTGAAAAACCTGGCTGAGTAGCTGAATTCCTTGGAGGTCACTGATTGAGTTTTCGTGATGTATGGATGAGGTATCCCCCATGACCTTAAACTGCATGGATTTTACTTGTATGATAGGGGATAATAAGATATTTGTACCCTCTTATCTTATTTATAGATAGCCGCTCTACCGAGAAACAATGTGGAGTACAGATTGCCTTGCATGCACTACTGTAAACTCGATACAGCATAGCCTGTTTCTAAACAGTCTTGTTTTCATTAACATGTTGGTTTGAGAATAACATTTACATGATTTCCCTATTGAAAGGCTACCCACCCATCTTTCTGTGTTGTTACAGAGTAAGCTTAGGCACTTGAATCATAAGACTTTCTGTTGAACATTCTTGAGTTTTTATTTAGATATAACTCCTGCCTTTTCTGTATTTCCCGTATTCCTGTTTTGATATTCTGTTTAAGAAAAACCTGGATAGCATCTCTTATCAATATCCTTACGCAGGTGGAGGGCATTCAGGTACATGCGGATGAGGGTGGGGTCACCCAAACACGTGGTGGAATATACTGGCTGATATTGCCCGCTGGATGTAATTCACCTTCCTCCCTATGTTTTATATGGACTCTGTAGGTTACTTGTCCAAAAATGAAATGTGATGAAGATGATGCATCTGTTGAATCAGTGTGATTGTTGATTTTTTTTTTTTTGGCTGGGTAAATTGTTGGATTAGACTTGCAAAACCAATGCTTTGAAACCCGATCGGGGCACCGTCCCATTGGGGGGGGGGGACCGATTGGCCCAGAATGATGTCATAAATAATACATATTAAATATTAATTTGTAAAAAAATCACAATCAGTTTGATAAAAATATACAAAATTGTAAGCTCAAGAATAAAAAGAATGTGTTCCATCTCATTTTCTCAATTGAATTGATACTTTAAACATCCTCTCCCATAAACAATTCATAGAGCATGGAAGTTAAAAATCTATATAATCTACTTTACATGAAATTTTAATTCCATACTAGGAGATTATCAAATTGAATAGTCTGTAGATATCCATTCAAATTAACAAATAGTTCTATATGCTTTATGCGGTTTGTCTTTTTAATAAAAAAACCAGATTGGATCAACCGGCCAGACCTGTTTCGAAAGGTCACTAGTTGAACCACGTGTTCCATGCGGCGTAGCCAGATCGGAGATCAATGGGTTTTAAGGGTGGTCTGGTCCATGTCAAACTGGTCTGACTGGTCCTGGTTCAAAACACTGCCAAAACCACACTGCTTAAATATTGTAGTATTTTAATGTCCAATACTGACTTTTCTCTGAACTTGGAAATTCATACTTCTACATATGGTTTTTACTCCCAGATCTCGGATCATCATTCTGGGGTATGGTTCTCATACTTGCATCTACAAATCTTGTCAGTGCAAGAATCGCTGCTGGATGTCTTGCGGTTGCTTTGCTCATTGTCCTTTTTGTTGCTAAAAATGTAAGTCGTTATATTGTCAAAGCCATTGTATAAATGCTATATATTCTCTATTCAATAATGTGTGCTTTTGTATGATTTATTAGTACGTATGAAGGCAGTTAGGTTAACACCACTATAAATTGAACTAATGGTCTTTATTCTACTTATGGTACAGTGGTTACTCCGAGGGCTTTGCATTGGTATGTTTCTCTTCTCATCATACACTGACATATAATATCAGAGAATTTCTTGTTAAAATATTGAACTACCCAGGGTTCATAATCTTCCTTGCCGTTATTTGGGTTCTGCAAGAGTATACAAAGCTCAAAATTCTTCGTTATATCATTTTGTTTATAGGTAAGCCCACTTCTTATTTCTAATTGACATAACTACTTACATCTTTTGTGACCGAGCAATCTGAAATTTTGTCTTTTGGGATATTGCAGGCGTGATGAACAGCTTGTTTTCAATTTATGGTATTATCTCATATTACGGTTACAAGTGTTTTTGACACTCAAATTAAACTGGAAAGTAGCATCCAAGCTTGAAGCACGAATTTTCATGAAGTGCTAATTCCTATAATAATATTCTTTCATGCAGACATTTATGATGATACAATATCTCGAAGAGTCAACTCCAGTGATGCCGAGAAATTTGCTGAACTTTGTCCTTGTCCTTGCAACGGTGTTGGATGGGGAGTCATTTGGTGAGACTTCAGAAGGGATGGAGCCATTACATATTCGATTTATTATTTATTTATTTAGATCCTGCAGGAATCTTTTACACTTCTATATTATTTATTTTATATAGACTCACTTCCCCTATTTTAATAAATTTTTCTCACAGGGGCTTGATATCATTAATGTTTCTCTGTGGATCTATGTATCTCGGTTTGGTCATCTTATCATAAGGTAACATAATTTCCTTTCCTTGTCTTTTCTGCTGGTATAGCTGGTGATTTGTCATATAGTAATACATTTGACAAAATGCGACTTGCTACCTAGAAGCATGAAATCTGCTGATCCTTCATTGAAATGTAAAGTCGGATATGGGATAGCTTGTAACCTCAATATACACATTCCAAACATTCGGACCACATAAGTTTATTAACTAAAAATTTGATATATAATATAGGAACATACCTCTTCTACATGATTATTCCCTCAACCACATTTTGTGTCGGCCTTGCACGACCTTCGTCTCTGCTGTTTACCTCTCCTTATATTTCAAAATTGAGACTAATGTACTTTGATGTTTTCTAATGAAATTGATGGTAGTATAGTCTATTTTTTCAAAAAAAAAAAAAAAGAAAGAAAGAAAGGAACATCCGATGGAATCTGAAATGGAAGTAATTGAGGCAGATAAGAAGCTATGTATTCCCAGGCCCCCCAAAGGCATTTTAAGACATACAACTTAGGTCTGTGGAACCAACTGTCAATTTGATTCCACTTATACAAAAGTTATCTTGCAAGTTGCAATTAATTCCAATCATCATCCCACTGAAGGTTTACCTGCTTCGTTCGGTTGTTGTTGCATGAAAGATATCTCACCCTAGAGCCATCTTAGGTTTTAACTTGGACAACAGATTTAAATGAGGGCGTCGGCCTACCATTAACACTAAAAAAAAACTTGGACAACAGATTCATCTTATGTTTCAAGGAAACAGACTTAGCAACATTTTTGGTTGATCTAAATGAATAAGGAAATATTGAAGTCTGTTGTGCTTTGGCATACTAAACTCTCTATGGGGTCCCTTTGAATTTTAAAATTAAAAAAAATAAACTTTTATCTTTAAATCTAAATATATTTTAGTAGTTCCTCTCCAAATTCCATTATACCAGATGTTTGTGCTATTTATGTTTGCAGCTGGGATAACACTGGATTTATGTTTTCTGTGGAAAGGGATCCATTTTAAGTGTATGGATTCTGTTTCATGGGCAATTGCAGACTAACCAGCAAATCAGTAAAATTTAGATTTTTTACAAAATTTAACACAAATAACAATGGAAGCTGTTATGAGTGAGTTATGTGTTTTCTTCTGCTACATTCACACCCTCCAATGTCATTGTAGTCCATGGAGTCAAATGGGAAGCCATTAATCGATTGATTTCTTGATCAAATCTATATTTAATTCTTCATTACATAACCTTTTTTAAATACAGTTCCTCTTATTTAATTTTAAGATGAAGACCCAAAGTTCAGACATATTAATTGAATTTCTCTATCTGACTCTGTTCCATGATCTTATGTGCAGGGTTCAACAATATGGATACAGATTTCCATTCTACCATTGCCTTTTTTTTATTGACAATTCTTTTACATGTAATCTTTATGATTTGATACCTGTGGCACTGGTACCCTGCGTTTCATTTTCATTCTTTAATCACCCATTGATTCATGGGTCCATGGTTATTTTCCTTAACCAAAATTTACTTACATTTACATCATTATATATGATGATTTTTGTTATGCCCATTTTTTGATTGATCAAAACCACAAAAAAAAACCACCACTCTACAATTTTTATCATAGTTCAAAGTGTGGTCGCACATACTGGTACGTGTGGTTGCACATGCTGATGTGCCCCCCTCAGCATACATCAGCATTTGGTGTTTGAATCCAGTTCAAACAAAAGTCAAATGGTCTTTAGGTACTTGAATCCAGTTCGAATGGAAATTCAAACAGCCAATAAAGTGTTCGAACTCAGTTCGAACGGGATTCAAACGGTTCAAATCTATTTCGAATGGGATTTAAATGGTCTTTGGACATTTGAATCTAGTTCGAGTGGGATTCAAATGGTTCAAAAGAGATTCAAATGGCCCTTGCACTTTTGAACTCAGTTCGAACTTGATTCAAATGGCCTTTAGGCATTCGAATTCTGTTTGAACGGGGTTCAAACGCTCATATACTAAAAAAAAATTTAAAAAAATAAAATAGATAATGTGTTACTACATGTACTGTATGCAGATCCCACCACACATAGGGTTCGCACATGTTTTGAAACTTAGGTTTTTATCTTGTGTGTGAAAATATTTGGATTTTTCTCTTAAAGCTTATAAATATTGTCTGAATTCTCTAAGTGGGGCAAATATCACTTTCAAGAAAGCCTATTTAGGCCTCAACTTTTAGTTCTTCCATCTCGCCTATTTTTTTCCAATAGATGTGCCTAAGCCAATGTAATGATATGTTTTCATTTACATTCAGCACACATTTTGATTTTTTTTAAAAGATATTTAATTAGTTGATGAAATTCATTCTTTTATGAATTATAAAAAATATACTTATATGAATTGAATGCATATTATTTTATGTTTTACATGAGGTATATATATTGAAGTAGTGGAGTAATACAATAAGTTAGTAATGTAGGGACTGTAAAATGGAACTGTAGTACAATAAGTTAAGTTAGTGACATGTCCATTTTGATACTAATATGAATAAAATTCTTATACAGATTTTTCACATAATTATTCTTGTAGAAGTCAAAATCTGTCACACCTTAGGTTCCATTTAAAAGGTCATACTGCCCTGGCCCATCACATTTTGTCGTAACACACCATCATCTCAGGTCGGGTTAATAAACAGTCTAGTCGGACTCTCGACCAGACCTAGGTGAATGGGGGCATAGCTCCTATCCGACTTGAATCAAAAGCACGGAGTCCACATCGACGAGATATTAAAAATCTCAAAGAATATTCTATGTCACAATGGCTGTAATAAACACACTGATCCCAAGATCCCATGTGTCATGGACGATTCCATCACATGATATATTCACACCTCCATTGTTATAGGCACATTCCGTCCCACTATAAATAGAGGGGTATTCCCTTCACAAAAGGGGCAAAGAGAGAGACTTCTTCTTCTTCCCAAAAACAAAGAAACCCTAGACCCAAGCTTTAAATCTCATTTTAATGGAAATTGAGCTTCATCGTCGGAGGTTCTTACAAAAAAACAGAATTACGTGTGGCTTGATCCCTCCGAAAAGGATACATATGCAACTTGATTTACATCAGATTCAGTCCAGACAAACCTCATCAATCCCTCTACAACGGACTCTAATCGTCATCTCTTTGCGAATCTATTCAAATCAAGCTTGGACCGTCCTCGAGTCCGACGCATTCAAGGAGAGACCATTTTCACCTCCCACAGTTCTCATGCTAACTATAGAATAACTGATATGACCATTCTTCTTACCTAAAAACAGAGGAAAAAATGCTAGAGGAAAAAAATGCTGATCATTCAAATGAAGCACGCGCCATTATTTTTTGTCAACCCAAGCAACTCAAGTACTCAAACTCTATTCCTGAAACTCAAACTCGACTGCGACGTCAATCAACCTTATCTTTTTATTGATTATCAAAGCATAAAAAATAACTCAACAAGAGCAATATTTCGTAAATATTTTTTGTATTGACGTTTTTCAATATTAATTTTGGACTTGATATATAAATAAATTATATGAGTTTGATTAGAAAATTGAAATTGGACTTTGGGTAATTATATTTTTTAAGAATTGAAATTTCTCAAACACATTTTTTGTTAGTATCATGTTGCGATTTGGTGTATCACATCGGATGGCCTTGATGAAACCATATTAGGGTGAACAACTAATGAGTATAATATTATTTATGATTTAATCTTAATTAATATTTAAAGTAAAATTTAGAAACAATATTCATTTGCTAATTGAGAGATTACTTGGTAATGAAATTATTTATTTCTATAAAAATCATCTAGAATTTCATGACAAGACTTATAAATATATTTGATTTCGTATTTATTGTTGACTTCCGTGATTGCTTTTTCAACATGTTTTCAAGCCCACATGGATAATAAAAAACACTAATGCCAAACATTATAAATATCACTTTAGAGAGTTTCAGAAGACATAAAAAAATATATAAAAAAATGTTCATTGTAGACAACTTTTTAAACTCATGCTATCTTAGTTCCATATGATTTTTTTTTTTTGGTATTACCTTAGATCCAGATGAATGCCAACCATCATCCTGATTCAAAATTTAATATTAAACTTAGGTTCAAAAAATATTAAACTATCCTTATCATTTGTATTAAAATAATTCGTTAAATCACATGTGTTACATTTCTCAATGCCATTATCTTATGAAACACCCTCCACGTGGACATTCAATTTAATTGGGTCGTACATGTAAAATTCCTTCCCAAAAATCCAAATCAGGGGGCCCAAAGAGCGGCCTGGGCCCACTGGTCACATTGGTCGTTCAACTGAATTTGTTCGTTTGTATAACAGCGGGGACCACCCCGTTATGATCACCTTCAACCATGCGAAATCTTAACCTCACCGAAGTCTGTAGATCTTGTGATGGAAATCTAACGGGTGGTAGGAGTTTGAACTGTGAGAGTAAAACGGTTGGAATATAAAAGGGAAACTTGAATCTCGAGAGGCGGCACAGTTGTAGACAGCTTTCCATTCCTCAAAAATACAAAAAAATGATCTTTTCAAAATATGATTTGCGGCGCCGCCGGCTCGATCTGGCTCGGCTAATTATTAATTAAGTTTAGATGGTTGATATACTTATTCTGGATAATTGATATAATATAATAATACAATTAAAAAACAAAAAAAAATTATTTAGTTTTCAACCCCTTTAAAACAAGCGTATTATAAAAAAAACCTCTTCAAAAATTGAGTTGATTATTAATCATTTGTAAAATTATTACGTCTTATTAAAAAAACTCAATCATTTCATGTTATTTAGTTTCTGCCCCTCCTAAATATGTAAATTATTAAAAACCCCCTTAAAAATATTATTATTTTAAGACAACTATAAATTGTAACTACCTTTGTAAAAAGTTTAGTTATATCTTTTATTAAAAAAATCCATTAAAAATGATTTATACGAAAATAGTATGAATAATTTTTGTAACAGATTAAATGTATGTAATTCTTATGAAGATAATCTGCATTTGAAGAATCACAAAATAATAATGTGTATTTGGAGGGGTTTTTGAATAATTTATTCATTTAGAAGGGGTAGAAACTAAATATTGAGTTTTTTTTAATAAGATGCAATAACTTTGTAAGGGTTTATAATAAATTCATTTACAAGGGGTGGAAACTAAAAAACCCTATAAAAAATTCATCTTATTTTAACTTATTTTTGTTAATAGAGTTTTTGTTGTTTAATTTATTATAGATAAAAATTGAATCAATTGTAAATAAAATTTTATAAAAGATAAAAAAAAATGATTTAACATGTGATCCCTGATTTATAAAAGATATACAATTACTTTGACATATGGGTCCCTTTCTATCAATGAAATAGATTGTGTGAAATGACACAATTTTGAAAAATCTAAAATACTGATACTAGTTTAATCCCACACATTCTTTATAAATAAATAAATTTTATAGTTTATTCACCCTCTATTCCACCCCCATTTTACATGTATTTTTCTACCGTCTAAAAAATTTACTCCCCGTTTTAGCATTTTAGGTGCTGCATAATAAGGGAATGGAGGGGAATAAAAAAAATTGTTTGTTTCAGAAGGCTAACTTTGATAACTATGTCTGATATTTTATATCATTTAAATAACACAAACACTTTAAAAAATGTGTCACATCTATTATGTCACACACACATATCTCATATTTATTTTCCAACAGGAACACATACAATTTTATGTAAGTGAATAGTTATCATTTAAAAATCATATGTTTTTATTCATCTCCTATTCACCACATTGTTAAGGTGAATAAAACAAAAAAAACAAATCGCTTTAGCATTCTCAACAAGAATAATAGAAAGGACAATAAAATAAAAATTTGTTTGTTTTATATAGATTATAATATAGGAAAAAATCAATAACTCCCTGGAACCTTATAAAAATTAGAAATGTTTCCTGTAAAATCAATAAATCACTTTAGGTTTCTATGTTTTATCCTTGTCAATAGTTTTAATCCCTACGTCAATATTCCGTTAATGCAAGGAACATATTCCAGAAATATTCTATTTTAGTTTTCAGAATATTTGAAAACACTATTCAAATAATTCTCTTAAAAACTATTAAAATCTAAATCAATCTTTTTTATGACCGAAATAACTTTCAAACGTAGAAATATTGAGAATGCTCTTATCACCTCTATTGAGAAGTTTCCTATAGTGAAAAAATTGTGTATTTTCATTATAAAATATATTTTAAAATCCTATTTAAAAAATTATTTATATGTGCACATTAAAACTATAAATTTGTTTAAATTTAATTAGATTTGATGAATATGCAATATATATTATTTTTAATTAATTTTAATCAATTTGTTGGAGAATCTAATGTTATATAAAATTTATAAAATATATTATTTATTTAAATATGAAGGTAAGATTATGAGAAGAAATAATTGTTTATGCTTTATTTTTCCTCAAAAAAAGGTAAATTTTAAATGAGTATTACAATAATTTGTTATATACTAGTTAATGCACACGTGCGATGCACGTGAATTATTATGAAAATTATTTAAAATTATTATTATTTAATTAAATATCAAAGTTAATATTATCTTGTATATAATATAAATATATATGTATAATATATAAATATACAAATGTATACCTTATAAGGGAAAAACTACTTGAATAAAAAAAAAATTCAATAGACCCATAATATTAATAATCGTGATATAAAAATAAAATATTAATGTAAAATTGTTTGTGATATTAATTTGTTAAAAAATGAATATATGTAAACATAAATATAAATATTATTTATGACATTAATTTGTTTTGATTATTAGAATATGTGTTTAAATCATATCTTGAATAAAAATAAAAATTAAGTATGAGCAATTCAAAAAGAGATCTTGGATCAATTGATAAATTTAAATTTATTATGTCACATATTCAATTTTTGATTAAATTTGAATTCCTAAATTTTACATATAATTTCAATTTTTTTCAAATATAAAATAAAATTAAAATATAATTTTAAACATAAATAATTTTGTATTTGTAACTTAGATTAGAGTTATAAGATACAGATATTTTTTGTACAATTATTTAAATCAATTTCACTGAATGGATGTATATTTTGAAATATATACTAAGAAAATTTAAATAATATTAATTATAATTTAAATAAATTAATTTATTTCTCCATAATTTAATAATTTAAAATTAAAAATTTTAACCTATTTTACTTTATCCATACGAAATTCTAATAATTTATTATTTATTTTGAATCATAATTTTCTCTTTAAGTTTAATTTAAACTTATTGAATACAAATAATATTAAAATTATCAATCTTAATTTAATATATGGATATTATCTTATAATATATTATTTTATATTATCAGTTTTAAATTCATTTTTTTTATTTTTATCAATTAATCCATACCTAACTAATCATATATTTTCTCCATTTGTTAATATTTAAATTTTTATTTATTTAAATATTATTTATCCATATCTCATTTATCTATATGTTAATATTAAATTTATCTTAATATTATTTTATTCATCCATATCTAAATTTTTTAATTTAAATCAATCTTATAACATACTATTCATCCATAACTTTTCAATTTTAAAGATGTAGTTATATCAGTTTTAAGTTAACATATTTGATAAAATATCTTATAATATCAGTTTTACTTAATTATCTTATAATATGTAATTGATCCAAACTTATCATTTTTTATATCAAATTTTCAATCAATGTCTTATTGATTTTGAGTTATATTTTTTAAATAATAACTTTAGAAAGCACTAGTTACTCTTCCAGTGTGTTGAATTTATGTATGCACTAATTAATTCTCCTAATATTTAAAAATATTCAATCAAACAAATAATTAAAATTTTTTGTTATTGTTAAACAATCCCTAGTAAATATATTTAAAAATATTAAAAACAAAAAACACTCATCATCCATGAAAACAATCACCTAAAAGCAAATGGGAAAAAAAATATTATGGAAACATAATCAAACATAAACAAAAGATTATAAAAAAATATAAAAATCAAAGTCATTTTCTACAAAGATATATAGACTTAGAAAATAAAAAAATAAAAAAATCATATTCACAGACATAAATAATAATGATAATCAAACAAAGTAATAGATGTATATTCCTATGTGCTTTTAACAAGTATGTAGAATGTTATATATAATTTTTTTATAAATACAATATTACAAAGAATAAACACATGAGAAAATCAATACTTAGATATTAAAATTAAAATATAATAAAAATATTTTAAAAAAACCTCTTACTCTTTCGATCAAACTCTAGAAGAGAACTCTTATATATATAATTCAATTCTCCTAAAAAAAATATTCATTAAATCAATTATTAGAATATCCA
This sequence comes from Acorus calamus, assembly GCA_030737845.1. NCBI lineage: Eukaryota > Viridiplantae > Streptophyta > Magnoliopsida > Acorales > Acoraceae > Acorus > Acorus calamus. Next base: position 17,564,292 of record CM060858.1, on the reverse strand, counting down.
AATAACATGTTTAAAAATATTAAATATGAAAAAATTCATCATCCTTACAAATAATTATTAGAAAACAAACAAAAACTCCAAATATTTGAATTTAAAAATTATTGAAACATAATCAAACATAAAAAAATATAAATATAAATATAAAATCATTTTCAAACACATAAAGCCCAAAGAAACTAAAAAAAATGAATTGAGTATGAGAGGTTGGGCATTTATATGTTTTTTTTTTTAAATGGTTCATCTGATTTATATATATAGCCTGATTTTTTTATTTTTTAGTATTCATTTTTATCTATATTTTGTATTAAAATACAAAAAATCAAATTACACTCAATCAGATAATTTTGAATCGAGAAAATTAAATATTTTTAAATTAAAAATAATTAAAACTGATTTTTTTTTTGAATATCTACTTTTATCTATATGTATTTTGAATTTCTAAAAATAAAAAATCGGTTATTATATCTATTGTATATATACATTTGAAAATAATTAACACTAATTTTTTTGTTTTACAAGATCTGGTTTTATCTATATGTATTTTGAATTTCTAAAAAACAAAATTTGTTTAAAAAATCGTATTTTATGAGATAAAATCTATCAAACTAAAATATAGATAAGAATATTTTATTAATATAGTTATATTTTTAATTAATTTAAAGTTGTAAAATCGGCTAAATGTTTCCCATTTAACTCGTATTTCTAACCGTGGAGGTATAGATATAGATTTTTTTTATCAAAATTTTGAAATAAATAAATAAATAAATTATATTAAGTCATAATAAATTCTTTTAGATATAAATTTGATCAAAATTAAATTATTTCTAAAATTTTTTAATTTTTAAAATTATAATTTTTCTAGCATAACTCTTATTGGGATGATCCATAGCTCATTGGAAAGATGTTTTTATTATATAATCTTGTGTGAAATAGATTTTTAGTTTCAAATATTTTCAAAATTGTGTAAAAAATTATAAACTTTCAAGCATAACTCTGATTGGATGATGAATACATCTCTGAAAAGATCTATTCGATATATATCTATGCATGTCTAATAAAGTTTTCTAAAAAATGATTATTTAATAATAAAAATTGATATTAAATATGAAAAATTATATTTGATGAAAAATTATTTATTTATCAGTCAAAATAAATTATAAATTTATTATTAATAATGCATATTAAATTTAACAGATTTATGATATTTTATTAAATAGAATACAAATATATTAAAAATGAAGCATATTCATCGTTCTTAAAAACAATTATAAACAAAAAACATATTTTTTAATCTAAATATTATATAAAAATCACAAAACATATAAAATAATTTTCTAAATTTAAACAATAATAAATTTTAGATAAACTAAAAGATATATATTCCTATGTAAGTCTTTTTAAATATATGTATATTAGTTATGTACTCCATTTAAATACAACATTACAAAGATGGAATACATCTGAAAATCGTGAATAAACATTAAAAATAATATAAAAATATTTAAAAATACCATCTTACTCTTTTGATGAGCATGTAGAAGAGAACTCTTATATGTATGATTCAATTCCTCTGAAATAACAAAATATTCAATAATGCAAATGATTAGAATATCCAAATAACATTTTCATAAATATTTAAAATTTAAGAAAAAACACATTCGTCATCCTTGAAAACAATTATTAAAAAATAAACAGAAATTTTAAATATTTGAATTTCAGTATGATTGAAACACAATAAAGCATAAACAAAAAAAAATAATAATAAAAAGAAATCATCTTGAAATAAAGACCTAGAAACCAAAAAAAAAAAAGAATTTAGAAGAAGAGGACGAGTGTTAGGGCATTTATATATTTTTTGGAACCTTCTTTTCATCCTAAATAAATAGATATAACCTATTTTTTTTGTTTATTTTGATACATTTTTATCTACATTTTGAATTAAATTTTAAAAAAACCATATTACTGTTAGTAAATGATTTTTAATTATAAAAAATAATCTAAAAATTCTAATATAATTAAAACAAACTTTTTTATTTTTGATAATAAAAGACCGATTATTATATCTATTATATTTATTTTTCATAAATTAAATGATTATTATTATGTTTTATATAAATAACCTCTTTTTTCTTATAATACATTTCTTTCCAATTTAAATTTAAATATAAAAACAATTATTAATATCTTTGTGTATTTTGAATATTGGAAATCGAATCTTTCAAATTTGACTATCATTAAAACCTTTTTTTAGTTACATAATTAAAATCCATTTTTATCTATATTTATTTTGATCAATTATGATTATTAAAAATTGTAAATTTTCGTGTATAACTCTGATTGGAGTTATAAGGATCTCGTTGAAAAGATATTTTTTATTTAAACTTATGTATATGAAATGGATTTTTTCAAAAAAATAATTATTTCATGGTGAAAAATAAGATCAAAAGTTCAAATTATTTTAACCCAAAATTAATTATAAAATTTATTATGAAAATTAATAATCAAATGAATATTAAATTTAAATTGATTTTATGATATTTTATTAATTAAAATCTATTTTAATCGGATAAGATCTAAAATAATATTTTATTGAGATAAAATCTAGTTTTTGAGATAAAATCTATCACATTACAAATATAGAAAATATCTATTGATGGATATATGTGTGTTCTAATTAATTTCAAGGGGGAAAATCAGCTAAAATATTTGGAGAAATTTTTGTTTATTTCATTCAAATCACTATTTAAATCTTTAATAAACATCTACAAAACATTGAATCTTAAAATCGATATGATAGTAAGATTAAATGTAAATCTAAATAAACTAATTAATGTTAAGATTTATTAATGGATAATAAGATTGAATATAAATCTAAACATGCTACATAATTTTTAAATAATCAAAACATTGAAAAGAACAACTTACCCTTTTTGTGTGTTGAACTCTTTGTTTGCACTAACCAGTTCGCCTGAAATATAAATATTTAATCAAGAAAATGATTAGAAATACTTTATCACTAAGTAATCCCTAACAAAAATATTAAACAAATTCTAAATAAAACATATTCATCATCCCTAAAAATTTCATTTAAAAAAAATTAGCCAAACATAAATCATAAAACAATAAAAAAAATAAAAAGTAAAATTTTTCTAAAGAGATGAAAACCTAAAAAAATAAGGAATGAAATGAATAAGATAGGTGAGGGGCATTTATAGTTTTTTTTAGGTGGATTTTATCGAAATCAGGAGAGTGGGATAGAGTAGTTATTCTAAAATTAAAAGAATTGATATATTTAAAGTTATTAAATTTAAAAAACATGTGAATAATTGAATATCTCATGATAAAAAATAAGATCAAATGTTTAAACTCATATTAATTCGAAATTATTTATTTATTACTTAAAATAAATTCTAAATAAGATAAAACTATGTTTAAAATTAAAAATTAAATGAATCTAAATTTAATATGATTTTTACTATAAATTGGATACGATTTGTTAATGATTTATATAAATAATAGAAGATACTCATTTTGTATTTTTATTTTTCAAAATCATATTTCTGAGATAAAATTTAATTTGTGATATATATAAAATTTAGGATAAGTGAATAAGATTTGTTGATGGATATAGTTATCTTTTTAATTAAATTTTAGGGGTAATATTGACTAAAATATTTCCCCTTCAACTCGTACTTTTTATAGTATTAATTAATTAATAATTAATTAATTAATTAATTATAGATATAGATTATAGATATAGATATAGATATAGATGATTAGAGTTAACTACATATTTGATTAGTTTTTGTTATATAGATACTAAAATAAATATTGTCCAATAAGGATAAGGCCTGAACCGATGTATTTTTTGATTTTCATGAGTTTTAGGAAGCTATGTTGATTTTTCCCTATATACCCCCGTATAACTATCCACGGTGAATAACTCTAGAATAAAGAATACCAATCGGCTCGGCTCGGCTCGGCCCGGCCCGGGATAAAAGCCATTTAAGCCGGTGAGCGAACCGATGCTCCTCTTATCGAATACCCGTCGTTTTCACTTTATCCCCTCTTTTTTTCCCTCTTCGGTTTCTCTGCCCTCCCTTTTAAAAACCAAAAAAACCAACCTTCCATGGCCGCCGCCGATCAAGAACCCTCCTTTTCTCTTCGCTTCCGTTTCTTCTCCTTCTCAGTGATTTGAAGAGTAGGCGGAGATGGAGCCCCCGTCGAAGCCGAGGCGGCTGAGGTGCTCCGTCCAGAACTACGATTGGGGGATCCTCGGCGCGGAATCGACGGTGGCGGGGCTCTACTCGAAGAACTCGGCGTCCGAGATCGTCCCCGACAAACCCTACGCCGAGCTATGGATGGGGACGCACCCGTCCGGGCCGTCGTTCACCGCAGAAGAGGCAGAGCCGCCGAAGCCTTTGAAGGGTTTAGTGTCGGAGAACCCTGGATTGCTCGGGGAGAAGGTCGTGGAGAGATGGGGGACTGATCTTCCCTTCTTGTTCAAGGTTCGAATTTGAAGGGTTTTTGTGTTTTTTGTGGTTTGATTTTGGAGGGTGGTTTTGAAAAATTTGAATTTTTGGTGGGGGGTTTTATGTGAAGGTGCTTTCGGTGGCGAAGGCACTGTCGATACAGGCTCACCCGGACAAGGAATTGGCGGAGGTACTGCACAAGACGCGGCCGGAGGTGTATAAGGACTCGAACCACAAGCCTGAGATGGCGGTGGCCGTCACGGAGTTCGAGGCGCTGTGCGGGTTCGTCGGGGTCGAGGTGATGTTGTTACCTTATCGGGTCTCTTTTTTGTGTTTTGTAGTGTTGGTTTTATCTTTATTGTGGCATTTGAAGGTGAAATCTTTAACAATCAAGGTGTTTGGCTTGATGAATAGTTAAATTTGGTAGTATGTGACACAGGAAGGAATTCACATATAAAGGATCAGTATGTTCTAAGGTCTCACTGTCATTGTTTTGACTGGGCATCACAGAGTTTGTTGCACTGTGTGGGGGGTTTTTGGTGTTGGGATGATTTTTTTTACTGGATCTTGGAATTTGGGCTTGGTTTTGGAAAAATTGTTTGGGTGTTTTTTTAGTGTTAGTTGAATCTTATTCTTGTAGTATTTGAATTTTGAAGGTGAAATCTTTAACAATTAAGATGCTTGGCTTGATGAAATTTCATGCTTGGAGGGCAAATGCTGATTTAATAGTTGAATTTGGTAGTATTAAAAAAAATGCAAATTCAGTATGTCCTAGATTCTCACTATCATCGTATTGACAGTTTGGAGTTTTACATCAGAGATAAAAGCTCTTGCCATTTTAAGGAGCAAAATTTGATCTTTATAAATAATTGGTTGCTACTGGAAGTTGCTGATTTAATTCGGGACATTAGGGTTATTATTCTATAGTTTAGGCAGTATTATGTCAAGGAAGCTTGGATGTTGGACTGACACTGCCATTACTGATTAATAATTACTCATGTGGGTCTGTAATTGTTTTCATTCTGTAATGATTTTTTTGTTCCCACGTATAAATAAACACGGAAAATGTGAGATTGAAACTTTATGATGTCTAGTTGCTTAAATTTTGATTGATTATGCCATACAGATAACCATGTGTATGATGAACTCAAATACATGCCTGTTTTTTGGTATTGTGGTTCCTCGAAGTCTCTGTAATAATCAGTTGGCAGAAGGTATGATTGAACAAGGGATAGCTAAGAGTGGGTGATGAGGCTTGTTGATATTAAGGATTACTTATGGATGGCAAGCATTTGGGCTAAGTTTGCACTTTTGCTTGTTGTTGGTTGTCAGGTTGATTTTCCACTATGTGATATGGCACTGGTGGTGTAAAATGTGTTGGGTGCTCAGTGAACATCATTATTACAACACAAATGATATTGATAATTTTTAGATTATTAAGTTAATTCCCAATTCTTGATATATATTTTTTGGGTAGTTAGCATATTTGTTGACTGGTGGTTGTATGGATCTTTGGATAAAGGTTTTGATGTATTGCTGGACTCATGGAATTTTGGTTCTGAACTTTCATATGCATGTTTGTTCCCATAGATTGATGGAATGGATATATTAATAGACTATGATCTGGGGATATGGAAAGTTGATGACAATTGGATATTCATCCTCAATGTGAGATGATTGAACGTTCATTCTTGTTTGCTTGTGAAATTTCTTGGTTGTTTAGTTAGTCATTAACCACAAAATTTTACTGGGGGTCCAAATATCAGAGGTCATTTGTAGTAGTAAGAGAACAAATAGTCATTGCAGAGGTTTTCATTATTTTTACTTTCGTCCAAATGTGGGCAAATGAAAATTTAGGAATGATGAGTCAACTGATAACAAGCTGCAAGTTTTTCTTTTATTATGTTTACTTTGAACAATTGATAATAATTTTCATTGATCGTTATTTTATTGTGAATCACTTCCTTCTTGCAGGAGCTGAAAACTGTGCTTAATAGTGTTCCAGAGTTTGTAGAACTGATTGGCCTTGAAGATGCAAATAAATTTCTACATGTCAATGAAGACGATGGAGATGACAAAACAAAAACCATTTTGCAGAAAATTTTCACTAAGCTTATGTCTGCAAGTAAAGATGAATATTCATTACTGGTTTCCAAAATGAAGGCTCGTTTGGATGCAGAAAATAAGGTAATGTTTTTGAAGCACCAAATATCCATTTTGTAGTCCCAAGTGGCCATAGCACAATGATTTAGGGCTTACTTGTAAAAATGGTAGGTCTTGGTATCGAGACTTGGTGCTACTGTGAATGGCAAAAATTGAAAAATTTTATGTGGGATCGGAGCACACAGACGGAGGTAGGGTCGAAAGGTCAGCAATGGAAGCTCCCTCCGATATAAAAAAAAAAAAAAAAAAAATCCATTTTGTCATTGGTTCATTGTTTATGTCATCAAGAGTCTGTTCCATGCCTAGCCTTAGAAAATTCTCCACTTCAGCTTTGTGGTTATTTTTACTTTTCCTACATTAACCGCCAAAAAAATATTCATTTAACATAAAAAAGATAAACCTTTGTTTTTTACTTGCTGGATATCACCTACTAGCGTCCAACTTTTCAACTCTATGTAAATTAGATTTTCTTTAAATTGGGTGTTGTAAACAGTCATTTATTAGTTGACCTATGGATCTAATTTATCAAAATGAGTCAATAATGTTATGTTATCATATAGAAGTTGAATTTAGTTTTCCTTTTGATTATCAAGTTTTGTTTTTTTAGCATGCAGTGTTTTAAAATATTTTCAATCCAAGTCCTGATGGTGTGTCGACCAATCATTTGTTTATAATTATATGTAATTATATATGTATCTGTAGGCTACTTTAATACTTGTAATATTCCAATATAACCCAGTGTAACCATACCATGACCATTACCAACAAAAATTATAAGATATCTTTGTTTCTTCGATCAAATTATGATAAATTATGACCATTATTATCGAATTATCTATCCCCTCTTTACATTAACTCATTCATGGTTGGTGCTGGTTGGGAGTCAATCAATGAGCTAAGTAGGTGTCCACCCTGCATTGGCCAAGACTGGTTCATTGGCAGCCATCCCTTTTTATTAATTATGAATTATAGGCCCATCCAACTAGGGAGCTACCAAGGGAATGCTATATATCTATAGTAGTTTCAATCATATCTTCAACTGTAGAAGGGTCCATGATATATTTATTGAGAAATAAATTTCTGACTTAATATTTTTTTGCTTTTTATTAGTATGTTCATGCTCATGCTCTTTGGATCCTTATGCATATGATATGATTTTATTATGCCTTTGTACAAGATCTATAGTATTTTCTATAACAACTGTACATCTCTGCATTCATTTATAAATCTCTACAACTGAGGTTATTCATTCTTAATGGCATCACACCAGGTTAGAACATTGACTGAGAAGGAACAGCTGGCATTACGGCTAGAAAAGATGTATCCATCTGATATTGGAGTTCTGTCATCCTTTTTTTTTAACCCGGTGAAGCTAAAACCCGGTGAAGCTTTGTATCTTGGTGCTAATGAACCACATGCATACTTATCTGGTGAATGCATCGAATGCATGGCCACATCAGACAATGTCGTCCGTGCTGGCCTCACCCCGAAATTCCGGGATGTCAAGACACTTTGCTCTATGTTGACATACAAACAGGTGAATGTTTAGTCCAAGGTTTCTAGTTTAGTTTTCATTTTTTGGCATAAAAAGGGAAATTAATTCCAAGTATTATTTTTTCAACCCCTTGTTATTAGGACCTTGGACTTTTTATAGCATACCAAAACATCCCTAGGTTAGCAATTACATTTTTTTCTAGGTACTTCCGTCTCATTTTCTGTTACTTATCTTGTGAAATGCCCTTTGTCCTTTGTTATGCACTCTAAATACATCTATAGTCACCTTATACATTGTTATGCATCCTTTGTACACTGTTGACCATCCCATGTACGTTGTTGACTAACTTGCATATACAGACGATGTTAGACGGAAGGACCTGGGAAAAATATAATAACTAACATGAGGGTGCTATGCTTAAGTTAAGTGACCTAAAAAAAGGGATTTAAAAGACATGCTTGCCATTATACTACAATATACATGATATACTTTCGGTGTTCATACTCATACTTGTACTGTGTGCAGGGTTTTCCTGAAATTTTAAGGGGGATTCCCCTCGATCCTTACACAAAGAGATATACACCCCCATTTGATGAATTCGAAGTCGATCGCTGTGTACTTCCCGAGGGAGAATCTGTGGTGTTCCCAGCTGTTCCCGGCCCATCCCTTTTTATTGTTGTGACCGGGGAGGGGCATCTGAAAACAAATAATTCAGTTGGTGAAGATAAAATAACAGAAGGGCATGTTTTTTTTGTGCCTGCTGAGACCGAGATTGGCGTAACTGCCGCATCTGGAGCTGATTCCGCTAATGATGCTCCTGGGGCACTGCAATTATATAGAGCTGGGGTGAACAGCAAGTTCTTTCTCTAATCTGGAGACCATACCTACCTTATTTATACATATACACCGCAGGGCCTTTTGAATTACGAGTATGTCCTCATTTATTTTTTGTTGTATGTCTTGTTGTTACGTTAACTAATGTATTATCTGTTGTAATATGAGGGGACGGATTCAAAATATAAAGTGAATGAGAATTAGGTGATGTTCATGTTTGTTTACACTTTACACATATCATGAGTCTATTGCTATTTAACAAAAAGAAAACTGCTCTGTTTTCAAGTATCACGCCATAAGATCCATGCAGGTCTATCTGTAATGATGATCATTTAACTGTTAAAAGGGATTGTGTTTCTCATTGGCACTCTATAGTAGCTGTTCATCTGTTGTATCCAGGAGAACTTTTTTTTGAAGACACTGATGCACTTAGTATATTTTGCAGCCCCATTTTCAGTAGCGCAATTGTATGAAATCATTTGATGTAGTACATACTTCACAATCTGTCTTGGATATGGCTTGTATTCCAGTGTTTGTATATCAAAGAATAATTGTAGCAGATAGAATTCTTTTATATTTTTCACAGTTGTGGGGTCCAGGGGTTGGGGTTCAAGTGGAGGTGTAAAACGGGCCGTGCCGTGCTGGCTCGTTACTTGTAGACGGGTTGTGCTGGCACGGCTCGATCGATGGAAGGCCGGCCCAGCACGGCCCTCCGTGCTCACCCGGGGGGCTCATGGGCCGTGCCATGCTAGCCCGTCGGGCCTAACAGGCAGGGCCCATTTTCGGGCCAGCGGGCTGGCACGAAAAATGTCCTGTTTTAGTTTTTAAAGTAATTATTTTTTTCAAGTTTAATAGTTAATTGTTACATACTTAAATATTTAATTGTTGAAATTTGATTAACATAATAGTTTCTTTAAATTTAAGTTAGAAGTAGAAAGTTTAAATTGTTAATATTAATTTTTTAAGTTCACACTTGAATAAATTGAAAATAAAATTTTAAAATATTGGAAAAATTAAAATTCTATATGAAACACATAACATTTATGAAAGGATATAAATATTTCTTTTATTAAACATTAAATTACTTGTATACATGCACATTAATTAAATAAATGAATAATAAACAATACATTTACTAATAAAAATAAATTGGTCGGGCTAACGGGCCTACTGAAACGGCACGGTGGGCAGGGGGCAGGCCCAGCATGGCCTGCCCTAAATGGGCCGGGCCAAAGCACGGCCCGCTCCCTTAACGGGCCGAGCTAGCCTCTCCTGTTTTACAGGTTTAGGTTCAAGAGTGACAGGCTTTTTTGTTCTATCCATCTTCCCATTGTTTCTGTGGATGTAAGCAATCTTTTGTTCGGGTATGCATTTGTTTTCCTTCTTCTGAACTTCGATTCTGGCCTCTGGTGGACGAGATTGTGGTGGGATCAGTTAAATTTGGGTTGAAATGTTGAATGACTTGTTCATGCTCTGTATTTTGAGGGGTATGATCAAATGTGCATTGTCTATATCTCTGTGAGATGCATTGAATTCCAGGCCCTTTTAGTCCTTGGAAGGAATCAACATTTGTAGATTGAAACTTGAGATGTATGAGCAGAACTTCTGGGATCTCTCTCCCTCTCTATGACAGATAATTCTTCCTCTGATTACACCAAATGTATCAATTTGAGTGCCACTGTATGATGTAAATTGTTCAAGGCTTGATTCTCATTTTGGGACATGTCCGTTTTTGTTCGACCATTTGTACATTTAAAACTTTTAGTATGTAATATAAGTATGAACTGTCAAAAGTTAAGTGAATTTTTTTTTTCAAATTAGTTTAGAAATACTAATTAATAAGTATCAACTCAGTTTGTCAATTTTGAATTCAATCATCACAAAACAACACAACAAATGTTCCATTGATCGGTTTTACTTGGGACTTTGAATGCAGTGTCTAATCATGTTTGAAAGATTTGCTGATGAGAACACCAAACACGTAATCATTTTTTATAAACCAATGTCCTTTCCATGCATCATAATTTTATTTTATTTTTTCTTGGGTAGATGAAGATAGGTTTGATATATGCTCAGAAGAATGACAAAATGAGGTGCACAATCAGTGGCAGATTTGGTAGTGCTGGCTGTTATAATTCTGTCATTATCATATGAGTGAAGTGAGCTTAGTTAAACTTCTCAGCTGGATATCAAGTCCTCCATAGAAGCTCTTAGTAGGTATGAAAATATTAATGCACCATTTTTACAATCCTGACATGTTTTGAATTTTTTTTAAAAAAAAATTATATTTGTCTAATAAAATTATGCACTAAGATGGATGCCATTGATGATATGAGGATCTCCAGAGCTTCAAATTCTACCCTTCTAACAAGATAAGATCCAATCAATGATGCATTCCGTCGGGCATTATTAATCTTCAATAAAAGACGAGTGCTGCTACACACAATTCTTTTTTCAGCTTCAATTCCAGTTTTATATGCGTCGATAGAAAATTAATGGTCCAGATACTCATATTAATGAGGTATATGCTTTACATTAACGAGATATATGTTTTAATAAATTTTTTTTAACACTTTCTATAAATGCATTTATGCAATTCATTGAAATATATGCTTTATTTTTTATAAAAACATGCATGTAACTCATTAGATGAGCTATACTATTTTTAAAAATTTCAAAACACATGTTGACTAAAATTAGTGCTGGAAATAAGGTTACATGTAACATTATCAATGAAAGATTGATAATTGACAAGTTCACATGCAAAACAAGTGAAATTGAAGTGGTTATCTTTACTTAATATCAGACGTCGGTCTGTAATTAAAAAATGATAATGTCTAATGGAATTTAGCACTTATTGACATCCATCTTCTTTGTGACCTTCAAAACATATTTATAAAATCCAAAAGTAGATAGATATATAATCCTAGATTTCTTAAAAAATAAGTGCACTTGACTTACTGAGATGATGAGACTTGTGTAGAGCCTGACTCTACAACAAGAAAGTCCATCACCTCTGAGAATCTCTTGAAGAAAAAATATGTCAAAATCATTAGTCATATAACAATGCTATATCCAATAATAATCCACCACCTCCCAAATTGGGTGATATCTAGTCAGATCAGATGCTTAATCATGACAAGATTGCTACATTATTGGAAACAAGGGGCCATTGACTGCATTTTGGCAGCTAGATTGAACTGATACCCAACCCAAACTATGGCAACGTTTGCTTACACGATTGAGAAGCCTTTACGTTTATAGAAAATTGTTTATGCAATCGTGTAACTAAACAGTTTTACTATAGTATCTTCCTACAGACGAATTTTAGACAAATAATATTTAAAAGCTGGGGTAAACTTCCTGTAAAATTAGTTTTAGAATCTAAATTCCTGTAGAATCAGTTTTACAATTACGCAACCAAACACACTCTAAGTCATTCGAAATTCTTTTTTATTAATAATTCCTAATTGTGATTAGAGACAATGACAATTGCATGAATGGAGTGAAAATTGAATTATGAGCTGCCTAATTAAGTTTAATGTATCATGTGAATTATCATAAGTTTCTTGTATTAAGCTAAAGAGGTAAATAAAATACTTTCATCATTTGAGCTATGACAACAACTTGGGTAAGTCCAACCTAAACTTGACAAGTCGAACTTCATTTTCGAGTAGATTGCATCACAACAATTACGTTCAAATTAAACATTGTTTTGATGCCAATCAACTCCAACCCATTCATAATAACATATGTACCATAGTTTTTCAATTTGACAAGTCACCAATCTTGATCCATGTTTTTCTATCATTATTTAGAATGATGATGGAATTGACACTTTTATTCTTTAATTCTTTGTATTTTTTTGTTTACTTTTTCTAATCCTAACAAAATAAAAATGTTTGAACTTGAATTTAACTCAACCCAGCCCCGAATATCATGTTTCTCGAGTTGGGTTCAGATTAATTTTTATCACTAGTCAGGTTAAGATTGGGTCATCATGCTAAAAGTTGGATTTCAGTTGGATTTAGTTAGAACATTTCAACATCAAGATATTGTTCAAAACCAATCGGAGCCCAATCCACGAGTTGTAGCCCTCATCTTAGCTTAGTTGCCTTTTGTTTCTTTTAATTGGTACTTGGTAGCTTAATTAGCTTTTATATTCATTATAATTACTAAAAAGAATTAAACATGCTTACCCACAGTAAAAAGAAAAAGTTACTCTGATACTCTTTATTAAATTTATTACAGTAAAGCTAAGGTTCAGTTTTTTATGAGAATCCCTTGAGATTGTTTTATAAAACTAAACTCTTGGTCCAATACTCATGACTGGATAGAAGGTTCTTCTGAACTACTACACCTAATAGTCTAACCTAATTATTCTAATCACATGTGCACAATCTTAAGACAGACCTTGGTGCCCCAAATGAGGTCTCCCTTTTATCAGAAAAAAGGAAGATATACTCTTTGGTCAAAGTTGGTTCCTCTTTTTTGTACAATTCCTTCCATTAACCAACCATCCTATTCGTTCTGTCATTTCAATAAAAATGATATTGATTCTCTATATGGCCCCCTTATTGTTCATGTATTATTTGTTACGCAACCATGGCTATGAATTATGAATGTTAATATTTTTCTTCAATTATTTTTTGTTAATGTTTAGGAACAACATGTAATAGTTACATATGTCAAGTATCTTTATTTTTTTCATAGGAAATAGTGCTTCACTGTGTAAGCATGCAAAAGATGAGTGCATACTCATGTATCAATTAAATACTCTCATGTTTTTTTTTTTTATTATTGGTAAATAGTCTCGTGTTGGTTGTATCACATCCATCCATTCATTTAATCCACTAATTGAACATATAAATAGAACTAATTAAGTTTATATATATACTCTGTAAAAACAAAAATGACATTTGTTTCATGAACTGGGTTACGTGGAATATTTGTTTAGTATAGTTCAATGAATTTAATTAATCTATCAATATCTTTAGAATTAGACAACCCAGAGAACTAGTACACTAGTTGGTTCATCATATCGCATACCAACAAGTTATGATGATCTTGAATGACCAGGACAAGTATTCCAATAATATAAGTCATGATAGTTAGGATAGCATCTATCTTTTTACTATCTTGAATGAGCAGGACAAGTATTCCAATAATATAGGTCATGATAGTTAGGATAGCATCTATCTTTTTTTTTTATAGTAAAGGACATCACTATCAAATATATATATTTGTGTGTTGCTATAATCAGAAAGTTGTGAGTGTAGACACTCATTTAGCCTTTTTTTTATTATTATATATTTTCAAAGTAAGTATTGGATATATCCATATGCATAAAATAAGAGTACAGTTTGATCGATTTGATTCGGTTTTTAACAAATCTATATTGAACTATATTATAATCACATATAACTCGAAAATCGAATCGAAAACCCAAAATCGAATCGAACCTTATTTGAAAAAATTGAACTCAATCGAATCGAACTGAACCGTTAAAGATGAACATATATATATATCCAATCATTTTTTTTCTTCCTCTCAATTTGGGTTGGTTATAATTTGTTTATGGGTTGGTTACAACTTTATGTAAATATCAAAATGTTATGACTGATGGTATAAATCAGTGTATTCATTTTTTGGTATGAATATTAATAGTATCACAACAATATAGATTTTAATATAAAAATAATAATCTAAATGAATATTGATTATGAATAATAAATAGTTTGAATTTAATTCGGTTCGATTCGATTTATTCGGTTTTTTTTTGTTGAAGTAAAACCAAACTTAAATTAAAGTAGATTGGTTTATTAATTGTTCAATCCATACCTAAACCAAACAAAAAATCTATTGACCGAAACTCGAAAAAAATCGATTTGGATTGGTTTGGATCGGTTTTAACCAACCAAAGTTTGCATAAAATAGCCCATAAACCCTATGCATTAGATGGTAAGTTAAGGAGATTCAAAATAAAACTCACGTCATCAACTGAAAAGCCAATTCCATTTATATAAAAATACGACATGTCATTCCACCTAAAATAAGATTAATATAAACCAAACAAAAATGTAAACTAATTTAGAACCAGATAGGATAAAACTCTTGTTCCATTTTATTCTATGCCCCTGCTAAGATGGGGTTGAGCAATATAATACATTGTTTAAGTATCTAACATTTGATTTCGTGAAAAAGAGAATTCGTGGCTTTAGGGTGACTTTTGAAACGAGATTGAAAAATAATTTTTTACAACAACTTTTAAAAACTTTCTTTTAAAAAATTGTTAGATTCATGAAAAATATTTTTTTATAACTGAAATCTCTTTTCATTTTTTATCGAAAACTGAGACCATTAAGAGCGTTTCAAAATAAATTTTGATTAAGTATGACTCCTGCAATGCAGAATCTCAAAAAATTATCTAAACTCATTTTCAAATGTTGCTTTAAACCGATATAATTTAATTAATCGAACTACCTTGACAGATTGGTAAGACTACTCTTGGCCTCTATCAGGATCTGGGTAAATTTGAGTATGTACCGAGTTTGAGTCCCCTTCCTTTGGATAAAAAAATTTAACTACGAAAAATAAAAATAAAAAATTATGATTTACCAAAATCAAGAAAAGATGAATAGCCTAATTTTTCAGAATCTACCAAAAAATTATGATTTATCCTCAATTTTCAGAATCTACAAGGACATGAAGATGATCTTTATCTACACACCAAAACAGCTCCAAAAACTGTAGCTGAGTAGAAATTTTTTGACTGCCCTCTTCCCAACCTTTTTTGTTTTACCTTAATTTCTACACAGCCACATCACATGTTTTAAATTTGGAGACAACTGGTGACAAACAGTTCCTAGAGTCAAATATAGCACCACTGACTACTGGGCAGATTATATCAATATGTTGTATGTCTCCCTCCACTCTGAAACTCACACAAAGGCATCAGAATTTTATGTGTTAGAATTAGAAACACTTGATTGTGTGAAAGAAAGAGTGAATAAAAAAATGAATACAAGCATTCCAATATGTGTGTGTTTTAGGTTTCAGACATCCTTTTTGGAAACTGAAGGATCAGATGTTTTAAAAAATCCAGCAGCCAAAAATTTTCAGTTGGATTAGCCAGGCAAACTCTATATAATAATATTACACTAAAATATATATTAATAAAAATGTAACGTAGGTTCCTAACTAAGGATATGTTATTTTTAACGAATTTTTTTGTCAGTCAAACACGTCTCATCTCATATAATGCCAAGGGCCCAAGGAGGGCTTCTTTTGAAATGACAATATATTTTTATTGTATTATATTGAGCTTTTTAACCACACACAGACTTTTTCATTGCTTATATGGGAAGATGGTGATATATTCTAAAAAAAAAAAATGCACAGTACCAAAAAATCTCGTAATGTTTTAAAAATGTGAAAAACTATTTGTAAATGATTATTTTTATTTATTTAAATAAATTGTAAAACTCTATTTAGAAGGATAAAATCGTTATTTATAGAAGATTTTTTTCATTTTTAACACATTGTCCATCTAAATAGATTGTAAAACCCTATGCAAAAATGTAAAATAATTATTTATAGAAGATTTTTTTCATTTTTAACACATTGTATGGGGTTTTGGTATACTATGTTTTCAGTCACGGTTTTATGAACAAAATATTCACATAATATTATTTATCTGTCAATAAAAATTTAACTTAAGAAGTTATTTAAATTTACATAAATATTTTCAATGAATTATATACACTTCGAAAAAAAAAAAAGTTACAGGATTTTATGAATTTCACACCATTTACCGTGAGGTTATTTGGATTTTTCTCCATGTTCTTTTGTGATTAGTTGAAAAGAAAACAATGAGTGAAAATCAATAGGAGAGTACGGAAACTACCACATGCTGTTATAAATAAGACAATGCATGTATATTTCATACAATGAATATATATATTCATTAGAGAAAGGATGTGTATGGTTGATTAATATACGATGTATACAACTTTATTAATAAGAAAAATATTAAGGACAATTATCTATCACACATGTGGTTTGATGTGTTTTTTTATATCTTCCTATAATAAAGTATATAATCTAATAAATTATATTGATTAATTTAAACAAAAAAAAATTTACACATTTTGTTTAACATATAAATGCACATGAGGTCGCAATACATATTATCTGTAATAATATTTCTATGAATAATGTTGGACGATATTATTTGCAGTCCCACATGCTTTGGATTTTTGAAGATAAATTAGTTTTTAATTTACTCCACATACAACTTTATGTATAATGCAAAAAGCAATTTTATTTAAAGTTTGTGCGCATGTGGTTATATTTAACAAATTTCATGTATATGATCATTTTCATAAAAACCAATAAATCATATACTTTGTTAGAAAGTAGAAACAAGCATATATATATATATATATGTGTATATATATATATATATATATATATATATATATATAGAGAGAGAAAAATATTGCAATAAAAACTACATATAACAACTTTATATGCAATATTTTGAAACAAATTATATGATTTATTTGTTTTGTAACAAGGTAAAGACGCATCATGCATCTTTCAAATAAATGAATATATATTGGGAACTAGAAATGAGTTTAAAAATACAGATGATATCTAGTGATCTTTGTTTAAAAACTTGTGATACAACTCAATAGATATCCTGATATAACCAATTGATTACTTGTTCAGATTAGCTTATTAACTCAATTGACATCAATATATTTCTCACTCAGTGGATTATACTAGTCGGATTGAGCAGATAGATTGATTTGTATAAGGATTACCAATCCAACTCAGATAACATGGCGAAAAGAAAAAAAGTTTTACATGCTCCACCTGATTAACAATACCTAATAATCCAATTTTTTATTAGAAAATTTTAATAATTAAAACCATTTGCTCTTCTAATTAAATTTTATTTTATCTAAAGTTGAATAAGATTGTAAGTTTTATTTGGTATGTATTAACATTGAAATGAGTAAAATACTAATAAAATTATGAGATGTGTTCATGGTTCACTTTATGTGTTTATTTCTTTTCTTTTTTTTATATGAAAATGTGTTTGTTTATTTCTTATTTTCATACATCATTAAATTTTAAAATTCTTTTATATTACATCGTTGGTAGAATCAGTTAACTCACAAACTAACTCAGATGAGTCACCTCCCCCTCATTTCTTATAAATCTTTTGAAAACTTTATAAAACTATGCTATATAGAGAAATAGATAGCTAGCCTATGTGCCTATAGGGGTGTCTATATATCATATTCTCTCTAGTTACGTTTTCAACTACTTTTGCTCATAATCATTTCGTGCAATAAAAAAAAATTGAGGGGAAGAGAGTGAGAGAGTCTCATTTGTGCTTGTATTTTTTTATTTTCTTCTTTTTTGGAAGCCATGTCAAACGAGGACATGGAGCTAAGGAGGGGACCTTGGACTCTTGAAGAAGACACTATCCTCATCCACTACATTGCATGCCATGGTGAAGGCCGTTGGAATCACTTGGCTAGATGTTCTGGTATTCAATCCATTCCAATCCAATCAATATCCATCTCTAATGATCTCAATCTCTTCTCAAATGGGTATTTCTTTTATTCCATGTTTAGGATTGAAGAGAACAGGCAAGAGCTGCAGATTGAGGTGGCTGAACTACCTGAAACCCGATGTGAAGCGCGGGAACCTGTCCCCCGAGGAGCAGATTCTCATTCTCGAACTCCACTCCAAGTGGGGGAACAGGTACCATCGCTTATTTAGTAAAGACCGATAAAAACTGATGCAATCCATACGCATTCTGATGTGTGTTTGTGTGTGACAGGTGGTCAAGGATCGCGCAACACCTCCCAGGGAGGACAGACAACGAGATCAAGAACTACTGGAGGACTCGAGTGCAAAAGCACGCGAGGCAGTTGAAGGTCGACGCCAACAGTCCGACGTTCCGGGACGCCATCAGACGGTTCTGGATGCCCAGGCTCCTTCAAAAGATGGGTCCTAATTCAGTTCTTTCTCCAACTACAACGACAGCGACGATGACAACAACGATGGCGATTCCGACAACTACGATGACTGAATCAGACAAGAAAAATCAAATCTCGGAGAGCAACTGCGGCTCGAGCAATTCGTCGGAGCTCGCGCAGTTCCCGGAATTTGCGACGGACGCTTGCGACGGCTTCTATGATATGGGTTTCATGTTTTATGATGTGAATAATTCGGCTCAGGCAGTGGCGGCGCCGCCGGATCATGATTTCTTTGTTGGTGGCGGCGCCGCCGGGGATGGTGGGCTATGGATCATGGACGAGTCTTGGGAGGAACTATGATTTTGATTTTGAATTGTGAGTTGAATTAGTCTTTCATGTCTTCTGAGAATATATGAATAATGAGAAGATATGAATTATATACATATTTGTCTTTCTTTCTATGTATTTTGTTTGGGAGTGTGATTTTAATGGGAGGGACAATGTGAGGAACAGATTGAACATTGACTACTAGAGCCCTATTGTGATAAAACCATGTGTTGTCAATTCATTGTAAAATCAAATGGAGATGGTTCTATAGAGATTGGTGGACCAAGGGATGTTCATGTGTCCAATTCAAAAATATTATTGGACATTGTTCAATACTGTTTGTGACAAATCCAAAAAAAAAAAAGGAGCTAGAGTGCATGCATGAGTACCACTGTCAAAGAATCATTGATGAGTAAAGCCTAGCCCTACTGTAACTCATGATGGGGAACTGTTTGCTTCATTTTTTGGATGAAT
Source organism: Acorus calamus (assembly GCA_030737845.1). Taxonomy (NCBI): domain Eukaryota; kingdom Viridiplantae; phylum Streptophyta; class Magnoliopsida; order Acorales; family Acoraceae; genus Acorus; species Acorus calamus. The sequence continues at coordinate 17,544,529 of CM060858.1, read as the reverse complement.
GTGGTGTCAAGGAGACGCCTGTGCCACCACCAAGAGGATATATTATATACACATTACATATCCAATCTTCTTAAAAAAAAACACACATTACATATCCAATATGTGAGAGCAAAGGGCAACTTGATGGTTGGAAGGTGTGGAGTTTGTGGAAGTAAGATATCACATAATTGAATGTATGAGTGATGAATGGGACATCTTTGTCATTGATTTATCATCAAGTTAGTTAGCATAACATTGAGTTCATGGTTCATTGTACGCATTCAAGATTTTTCCAGCCAATCTTGTCAACAAAAAAATATTGAGCCATTTGGGTTAAAATTGTTGTATATTAAAACGAATCTATATCTAGAAAAAGAAAATGAGTTTAAGAGATCAAAGCTCTTATTGTAGGTCGGTTAGAAAAAATCCTAGACAAATTTCTAAAATTGAATACCCATGTATATTCACATAAAAGATTAATGGTATTTATACAAAAATTATTTATCAATAAAAACGTATAAAAAAGGTTTTGGAGGTCCTCTAGACCTAGATAGGGACAACACCAGATTTTTGCAATTCTAATAAAGAAATTTTAATGAATAATTTTTGCTATTCTAATAAAGACATTTTAATAAATATAAAAGTATGGTGATTTTTCACAAAATCATGATTATAACGGAGGAAGGTATTAAATTCGTATAGGAACAACCTATCATCCCAACTCCTAGACATAGTTAAATTAAGAGATGAGATCTTGTTGAATCCTACCATCTGTGTTTGTGAGTCCCCAATAATGACACCTCATTAGGGATCATTTAAACCTTCATGTCAATGCTTTATTATTGAAGACTGACAAATATTGATAGAATTTAAAGTGGATCTAATCCCTTGAATCAGACAAGTAAGAAGAACCCATTGAGTTTCAACTCTTACATAACCACCCCAAAAAAATAAAAAAAAATCTTAAACATACAAATGAAAGCTATATATTCAATTAAACTCAACAACAAGGACAGCTGGACAGGCATATATCTTCATCACACGTGTAGAAATCGTAGGTATATATCCTCGACCAATAATTTGGTAAGGTTAGATGATTCAAATCATTTCAATGACACTGCAAGTTATTCCCACAGCCCCATTGGTGGGGCTTCATTTCATACACATGGAGGTACAAAGAAACTGGTCCATTAACAACCAAATCGAATGTGACAATTGATGTCTCAATGGATTGATGATAAGCACAACTAATATGCAATTTTTTTTGACTAGTGGATGGTGAAGAGGAAAATATAGACTTGTGATGGGATTGAGAGTTTTGAAAAGGAAAAGATAAGCCAAAATTGAACATATGCCCCCAACAACCTCTTGTTTGAAGTTGTGAGGCATATTGACCACAGCTTAATGACTCTCTTTTGTGGGATTGGAAGAAGGTTCTTTAACCACGCTAATGGAATTTGACCACCTCTAAATTAATTAAAGGGTTTGAAAAATGTTGCATGGCAACTTGACTAAATGCAGGGAAAAATTATTAAACAAAACTAAGGGTTGATTATGGTACAACATGGTACATGAGTTTCTCCCGCAACTTATGGCAGGAAGAATAGGTTTGATTGAGAGAAAAAAAAAATGGATGAAAAGATAGAATAAATATTAATTGATAACTATAGTTTGAAAATAAAATAATAGTTTATAAAGTAATAGTTTATTCTTGCTTGACTTTTCATGAACTATATATAGTTACTATATATAATTATAGGGAAGTGATTCGGTGCGGGAATGTGATCGTGCGGAAAGCGATCACGGGTCCATCGCATCGGACGGTCGGGGACGATTCATGTCGACCGCTGGATGCGATGGACCCGCGATCGAACGATCGACGTCGTTTCCCGCATTCCCGCACTGAATCACTCGACTATAATTATATTGGGGGAGGAGCATAACTTTGTATTCCTATTTGCAAAAATTCCTATTTGCAAAAGTTCATCGAGAGGGTTTAACGGTCATATGGTACATGCAATAAATGAATTGTGCATTTCTTTGTTTTATATATATAAATTTGATTTAAAAACTATATGTGGCAGGTGTAGTTAAAATGTGTTTGATTTATAGCCGTATGTATTTCATAAGAAAAATATTATATTCAATTATTTGTGTAGTCAATTTTTTTTTTATGTGTTTTGAATATTTTTTAAAATAATATATATTTATTCAATAAAATACATAAAATTTTATATAAAAAAAATAGATATCCAATGTTCTTTTAAAAAATATTTTAATTGAATATATAATAACATAATGGAGTGATTTCAGTACAAAACTAGGACTGCGTGATAATGATAATTGTATATATGAATGCCCGTTTCATTAAAAATGTGCATGTATGTTTCAACTTTCAACCCCCCCCCCCCCCCCCCCCCCCCCCCCCCCCCAATTTATGCACAAGTTTCACCTAGTTTCAACTTTATTAGTTTCATCATATGTTCCCCCTGTACTTCATTCCTACTACCCCTTTCCACTTCTTTCTTTAATCATTCACATGTAGTTTAAATTATAATATATATTTTGAATAAGAATTCAGTGACACGTACATTAATATATATATATCAATATAATTTTGATTTTGTGTCCTATAATTCTCATGAGATGATTAATTTCTACTCCTGCTGAAGTGTCATCAGATTAGATTGCAATTAATGAAATCCTTTTCAACTATAATTTAGTTAAATCTCTATTAAGTATAGTCTAAATATCTTATAGGCAAGCATGTTTGAGCCCTAATATGTAGATTCATTCAAAATATTTTTTCACTTGCATTCTAACAATGATGGACATGTTTTATTGTAATAGATCATCATAAGATACTGAACTAACCCATTATGATATATTAACGTGACATGATTTTTTAAATTATAATTTTGAGATGTCATGCGTGTGATAGATCTATGATTGCCTGCAACACAAAGACTTATGATCGAAGACCTAAATCTCAGGTCGACCAATGACACATGATTATTTTGCTTTTTAAAGTTTCTTTGAGAAGAATATCAACTACAGAAGACTTTTGGTAAGAAAGTCATGCGTGTGGTGATTGTGGTAGAATTCTCCCATCCATGAACTCACCATTGCCCACTGATGAGAATTCATCCTCTTTTTGTGTGTTTGATAGTATTTTTTTTTATTATATGATTTTTCTGTTTTCTCCTATCCTAAATTCATATTTATAATTTAAAAACTAACAAATAAACATGATATTTTTGAACCACGCATCAAAGTGCTAATCATTTCTCTCAGATATTGCAGTGTCCTTGCAGAGAGGATGAGGATGAGGATGAGGATCTTCTGCTTATTAGATAGATAAGAGGGTGTTAATGGGAAGGGGAGGGAGTGTGGCACGCCTTATGTCTGCCATGTGAGGAATCTGTGTGTGATTTTGGGGTCCTCCTCATCAACCTTGAAAAAATCACATCAATCAAATCAAACCATCTTGTCAAGTAAGACCCGTGAAGGGACTGATCTCTCGCAATAGAGGGAAAAAGCCCACTTTTTCTTTTGTTTTCAATCAGAAACCCTTTTGGACCCTTCAAAAGTGCCAAAACCACCATGACTTCCTCAAACTAGTGAAAATATGGGGGAGGGGGATTCTCATTAGTTGCCATTTTAGGGCTTCTGAAGGAAAGTTCTTAAGACTTAAATTAGATTTGTTTTTAAACATTTTAAAGATTCTAATAAAAATGTTTTGAAAAAAATTATTTTCAAAAGCTGTTTTTCAGTCAAATGTTTGAAAATAAATTTAAAAGAAATATTTACTTTTTATGATAGTCATTTTATGTATTTGGATTAGATTTGTAAAAAATTATGTAACCAAAATAAATAAAAAAATCAAACTTATTTTCAAACGTGGTTGGAGTGACCAGTGTTGTTGTCATGACATAACCCCACCCTCTATAGATTTTGAGTTGATTGGATGTTAGTGTTGCTTGGGATTGTGGGACTCTTGACTCTTGATGGAGTTGATTATCATAATCGCTTGATTGAGATACAGAGTGTGGACAAAGATGGATCTGTTCAAGCATTGAATGGCAGTTGTTACATGGGTGTGTTTTGTCAATGTTGGCTCGTGTTAGATTTTTATGGTGATGTTCAGTGATGCTGTGGGGGGATTTGGAGCCTATATTTAGGGTGAGGCTTTATAGATTTTCTGTGTGGCAGGCATATGCAATATTGATTGCAGAAATATCTGAGTGTAACAACGCTCGTTGGACCGAGGCAAACAGACAGAGGTAACATTTTCAGTTTGATTGTAAAGTCAGGCAAAGAAGGTCCCTTCATAAAAAAAAATGCTCGTTAGAATAGATTTCTTTGAGCACAATCACGAAGTACACAAGGGATCTGAGATTAAACAAGAACAAACATCATACAAAGAAACATAATTTACATGGTTTAGTCTAAACTTACATCCACATGGCAAATTCCTAAAAAATGCATTCAATCCATGTGTGCCCTCTCAAACTCTCTTTTCATCTCTATGCAATTGCATTACCATGCCTCATTTAAAACCAAATTCCAAAAACAATTTTGACCCAAATTGATTACTAGATTCCAAAAAAAATATTCTCAACTGAATTTTTCTTAAAAATTATTTTATTGATTTTTAACACAAAAATCAAAACCCAAATTAAACAAATCTGTTTAAGATTGGTTACCTGAAAATTTAATTTCACAAAAATTGAATCAGTTTGATGATTAGTTTTAAATAGTACCTTAATTTTTCATATTACATACCATCTCTTTCAATTATTAGGCTCACAATGCAAGAGTGAGGCAGAGCCAACTCAATCTTGGTAGGCACAATCCTGGACCAAGCTAAAAAAAAATCATTTTAAATCTACTCAAAGAGGCAATTTTCTGTTTTTCTTTTCCTGAGGCATGCGCCAAAAACTTACAAACGATGTGATGAACAGAGGCATGTTATATAATAGGGAAAAATCTAATAACCCCCTTATAAACTGAAATCCATATAACCAGGGGTGGTAACGAGTCGAATGAGACGAGCTTTGACCTGTTCAAGTTCGGTTCGTTTAGTATCAGACTCGACTCGGCTCAGGATCGAGCTTCATTTTGTGTTCAAGCTTGGCGTTGGACTCGTGAAAAGCTCGGTTGAAGCTCGATTCTACTCGTTTGTTAAACAAGGCAAGCTGAAACTCAAATCAAGGCTCGGCTCAGGCTCGTTTAGTTAAAAAAATCTTGTTTAGCATTTAAGAAATCACATTTCACAAATCACAACACCTTATACATGTGAAAGTAACATAAGCTCGGGCTCGGGCTCAGGCTCGGCTCGGGCTTAGCTCATTCACATTTTTATGTTAAGTAAACGAGCTCGTCTAGGCTCAGCTCGGCTCGTTTACAAACCGAGCTTTAAAAATTATTCAAGCTCGGCTCTTTTGTCTAATCGAACGAGCCTGAGCGAGCTTTAACCAAGCCGAGCCCAAGCTGCTCGGCTCGTTTACCAGCCCTACATATAACTCTTAAAAATACATATGTAAATCTAAATAGCCCATTGAATTAAATTTTTGTTGACAGATTATGATTATTCTATAAATATATTCGTGATTAACCTTGGTTGAAAATATAATATACTAAAAACCCTACAATGTGTTAAAATATGAAAAATCCTATATATATTATGCTTTTACCCCTTTCAATAGGGTTTCATAATCTATTCGAAATGATAAAATTGTTATGTACGTAAAGTTTTTCACATTTTTAACAAATTGTAAGAGGTTTTTGATAGACTGTGTTCTCTAGAAGTTTAACTTGGGGTTATTTGGATTTTTCCCTATATGAAGTGTGTTTGAATTGACATATAAATAAACAGCATTCATGTAATAAAAAATAAACCAAGGTCACCAAAGGGAATGAATTAAGTACTAAACCCAGCTGTCACTTTTTGCAGATGATGATATTTCTTCATGATATTCTGTTAATTTGTTCATGCAAAAAAAAAGCACCAGTAATTGAGTAATTGCAATGGCTGAAGAGCATAAACTAAGAACATCTTCAATGGTACTGAGACAACAAAAACTATTCAGTATCATAAAAATTCAAAATGAGTGATCTTCCTATAATCTGCACAATAAACTTTCATCAACCTGATTCAAATTCTCATGCCAATGAACACCATCACCAAAACTATCTATCACCACCACCTCCAAACATCCCACCCATCATGTCTTTGGACGACCCCATCTGCTTCATGAGGCTCTGCAGTCCACCCATGCCACCTATCTGCTTCAGCATATTTGGAGGCAACACCTTGCTCATGTGCTGCACGTTCATGTTTCGTGACAATGCGCTCATATCGCCCCTCTTTGGAATCTTCAGCCCCTTCATCTTGCCCCAGACCTTCGCGAGCCGCTTGTACTCATCCAGCATGTCCATGACCTCTATCATGGGACGGCCTGCACCCCGCGCGATCCTCATCATCCGGGATTCGGTCATGATCTTCGGGTTTGTGCTATCCAACTCTGCAAAAATGGGGAAAAAATATCTCAAAAGAGATAATAACAAACATAGAAAATTGCACTCGAATGAATTGAATGTGTTTTTTCTTACATTTTTCCTAATCAAGTATATACATGTGTAATCTATTAAGACTGCAAGACTGATGAAGTGTATCAGCAAAGCATATTTTTATTAAATTCTTGTAGAACTGTTTTTCATAACTAAAAATTGTTTTCCCTCTGAATGAGTTCAAATGTGGTATAATTCCTATAAATGCTGACTAAAGCCATTTTCAATTGCTGTCATGGCTAGTTTGGCAAGGGAAGAAGATTTTGAGGATAAGTTATCTTAATTTTATGAAGGAAGAAACTTTTGAGATAAGTTATCTTAATTTTATGAAGGTCCAGGGGAACATGGCATAAGTGAGCAAATCAACAATGAGAAGAATTGTGGGGAAAAATTATTGAATTTTTTTTTTGGTAATCAAAATTACTTGTAACAGGGAACTAGCAATACCTTCGTTTGTCATCGAATCCATCATTGTCATATAACGCTTGATCTTGGCCTGGCTTTCCTTTTCATGACCTTTTGGCATCAATTCCGAGCTAAATCCAGGTATCATGGAGAAAACCTGCATATAAACAAGACTTACCATGTCAACTTAGGAAAACACAAACAGCACATAACCAACAGCAAATACACTCAAAAGCATACAATTCACCAACGTGTATATAAAGCTACCAAAAAAAAAAAAAAAACACTCCAAAGCGTGACTCACTCCAAAAAATCAATAATTCAACTGAATATATCTGGTTTGCATACAGTTTAGGGTCTAATTTTATGTATCCCACTGTGCCATAATTTACTGTCTGAGGCAACTTCCATGATAGAAGTGTTAGTTTTGACCATTTTTTCAAAGTTCCAAAAGTAGTTAATTTGGTCTATACCAACAAATTGAAAGTCAAAGATGTGTTAGGAAGAACACCAAACTATTGATGATAATTAAATTAAAGTGAAATGTGCATAAGAATGGTCCCTGAATGAATAATGGTACATTGGTATGTTTTTAGAGGAAGAAGGAACTGGAGAATGACAAACACAACAAATATATTAAGCAATGAAAGAAATCACAATAGCATACATGGGAATTTATAATGGGTGGTGATATGCAGAAAATTTTGATGAACATGAGGATAACACAAAAAAGACAAGCAAAACACATCTTAACAAATGGATCATCCATGATAATTAAGGATGTAACTTGAGCAGGTTGAACCTAAGCCAACCTGACCTTTGAGCAGGCTGGGATTGGGATTGAATCCAGACCTGAACCCGCTGAACAAAATTCAGGTTGGATTTGGGTTAAAGTGTCATGTACCCACCCAGGCCCAACTCTAGACCATTCAATGAGTGAGATGAAATATGAATCATCTAATTATTTCAATATTCAAATCTACCAAATTTACATAGGTTCATTTTTCCACTGTCTCCATTGTCACCCCTCATTTTTATCTCAATAACTCCTGTGCATTGTCAATCGATTATTTTTTATTGTGATTTCTCTGGAGTTCTTGTTTGAAATAACATCGTTATGAAAGTTAAAACTCAAACCCAACTCGAACCTCAACCAAACCTGATGAGTTGGATTTGGGTTGTCTTCCTCAGGTTTTGAGGGTCAGATTGAATTGAGTTTGAGTTGGTCTCCTCCAACTTCGGATTGTGTTTTGGTTCAGCTCCAAGTCCAAACCCACCCGACTTGCACCCCTAACTAATATGAATATACCTGTCAAGTTGCTAATGGGAGAAGAGATAGGTAACAAACCTGACCAATAGGCCCCATCTTAAGTAGGTTTTGAAATTGTTCATACATAATCCTTAGAGTGAACTGCCCCTCAGAGAGCTTCTGCAGAAGCTCAGGTTGTTGATCCATAGGAACAACATCTTGAATTTTATCCATAAATCCTGACCAGTCACCCATACCTAAGAGGTAAAGAAAGTCAAACATGTTAGAAACTAAAACTACATTGCATGATTCATAAATCCATATGAAGAACTACACAAGAATGTTAGTATCATAACAGTATGCAACAAAAAGCAGCTCACCTAACAGACGACTGACAAATGGCTTGACATCAAAAACTTCAAACTCGTCCATGTGCTCTCCAGTTCCAATGAATATTATAGGACTTTTGGTTGCTGCAACACTGAACCATTTAATGTCCTGGAATCAGTAATCAACTACCTATTGTAGTTTAGTTATGATCTTATGTCATAACTTATAAGATGACATGACCTCAGCCGAAATATATAAAATAATACATCCATTCATGCACATTTATGCTTTTTAGTAAAATATCTTAAGAAACAGTGAAAGTGAAATAGAAAATGGACTTTGTTCCACAACAAAATTCCATACTTTCACAACATGGTTTTGGCAAGCAACATCAACAGCTGTAGTCATATTAAACCTATCTGTTTTCCAATATCATGTAAAATGCTGAAAAGGGATCTTTCAGGTGCACTCGCAGACTAAATTCCAAATTGACATAAACTTTAAGTTTTCCATCCAGCCAAACTAGCAATTCAGTGCATGAACCAATCACGATTGGCATGGTGAAAAAGAAAATTAAACAAAGCATACAAGATTCATTGATTCATATGCACATGAAAACACTTACGCACTAAGGGCACCACCACCTTTGGCGTGACCATCCATTTTGGTAACAATTACAGCTCCAACAGAAACACTTTGCTTAAATGCCTGCGCTTGATTAAAAGCAGCTTGACCAATGCTACTGTCCATAACAAATATGACAAGATCGGGTTTCTGGGACAACAAAGCAAATCATTTGTTAGAATACTGAAATACAACAAAATAAGCAATACTAATAAGGTTACGTCATACCGTTGCTTCATACACTTGACGCATTTCCTCGAAAAGAGCAGCTTCTTGTTTGTGGCGCCCACTTGTATCTACAATAATTAAATCACAGTTTTCCTCCTTGAACCTTTCCACACCTTCTAATGCAATTTTGACAGGATCTGACTCCATGTAACTGTAGGTGCAACCATAACATGTCAGGCACTATGAAATACAATATACATTGAAATACGTAAGAGTTTCTGATAATCATATACATAACATAATTAAGCCAACATAACCTTAAACCAAATCACCTGCCATTGGCAGTTCATCCTAAAAACGAAATAAATAGATAAAAGCCAAGAAAAAAGGAAACAAAAAGACAAGAACCTCTTACACCCCCATAAATAAAAACTCGCAAATTATAAATAATGTACAATTTTTATTTTTGGGTGGGGGGGGGGGGGGGGGGGGAGTAATAGTGTAAAAGATTTATTGTTGTAGTAACAACAATTATTTCAAGTCTAATAAGAAGAAGCATCAATGAAATTATAATTCATAGGGAAGAGAAACAATCAATTTGTTTATATTCATGGGTAACATGAAGCGAAATGCTGTTCCCTAGTGAGGATGGTGCTTACTAAAAGAAAATTTGAAATTTCAAGAAAAAGTGAACTCTGGTATAGATAGTTTTACCGGTTGAGCTTCACTAAGATTTGCTTTTAAAAAAAAAAAATTGGAAGAATCAACTTATAAAACATTAGGACGGCACCTCACATCTGTAATGCACAGGCGAGAACCACAACAAAACGCACATAAGTTCCAACTTCCAGGAAACTAATACAACCCAGAAATGGCAAAAATAAGGTGGCAAAATGTACCTTCCGTAGAAGGGTATCTTAGCTTTAGTTGCATTTTGCTTCAATTGATCAAAAGCACCAGCTCTAAATGTATCTGCACATACCAGAGCTGGCTTCCATCCCTTCTTTTGATAATAATGTGCATATTTTGTACAAGTCGTTGTCTTTCCAGAACCTGCAAAGCAAAATAAGCAGAATGCCAAGGCTCATATGATGGATGGAAATCCTAGAATGCAGGAGAATAAATATACAAAGGCATACCCCATCCAAATGTTATATTATCAGGCAAAAAATCATAATGCAGACTTCACAACGTAATTTGTCAGAATCTACTACACTTGGATTTTTTTGTCCTCATGAGAACTCAAGTACAGTATTGAGGATAAAATTACTAAGAATGTCTTCAGGGAGTTTTACTTACTTAAAAGCATCCATAGATAATTCAGATGGAACGACCTCTACAAGTGGCACCACCAAATTAGGCCCAGAAACCATCATGTCCTCTTTTGAAAAGTTTCAATTGAATTATGCCCATCACTCATTATAAATGCCAACAATCAGACATGTATTTTGTACTCCATGAACGTCACTTAGAAGCTGACTAATTGATTAAGCATTCAACTTGAGTTCTTCACCTATTTGCAGTAACTAAATCCAGAGAGTTGAAGTTGGCCTGGTGACTTTGATTTTTTTTTTTTTTTGAGAGAGAGAGAAAAAAAAAAGAAGATTTCAAGATAGTGATTTGAACTTGCCAAAAAATTTAATTTCATGTGTAGGTTGATGTATTATTTGGTGCTATGGTTAAAAAAAACAGATGCACCTAAAAGAAATTCTATCTAGTGCATGATTGTTCACAGAGCAGGTAGTGTCCATAACTTATGAATCCCTTCATAAAACCAGTGCATGATGAAAAATTAATATCCTAGTAAACTTCTAGAAACCACTTTCAGATGTCCTATTAAATTTTGAGTTCAGCATTAATCTCAGGCCATCAGTCACCATTAAAATGTGCACAAAGATAAAAGATTTAAAGATTAAAACTATATGTGGAGCCCCAATGACATTGAACCCAGCAAATACAACTAAGAAAGTAGCAGAAGCAAATAATGACTTGTACTATGACTTAATTTAACATTTTTGAAATAGCTTAAGCATCACCACAGCTTCTCAAAACCTGCCTTGCAAACCAACAAACATGGTAACACTTGGTTTCCCCTTCTTTGGAGTGTATGAGGGCTTCCCAGCATCCAACATCTTGCATAGCTCATTAAACACCGCCTAGAAAAAAGGACCAACTCTATTATAAATCATCATCAAAAGGAAGATTTATGGAAAGTATATCAACAACTATCTTCGCAATCAAAGAATGAAGATCTAAACAAACATGAGCACTTGAGACCCTAAAAGATAATTTTACACTAAGAAAATCATAATAAAACATACTATATCATTCTAGATAGGTGGTCGTGGTAGGGCTGTGATATGATAAATGACTAATGCTTAGCGAAAGCTGATTCCCTATTATGTGAAAACCCATCTGTCAAAACTCATAAGTGGAAATAAAATAAACCAAATTGCACAGAAAAAACATCATAATCATACATAAATGTAATTTATATGTTCAAATGCTTAAACACATTTAAATATCCTCAAATATTTTTTCTTCCTCTATTTCGCAAACCAATGTTTCCTCCAAGGTCTTCACCACAATCTTTTTTTTTAAAAATATTTCATTTGATTATGGTTATAACATGTTATGTTCATACTTCATGTGTCCGCCAATAGTTTATATATACTAAACAAGATCTCAAATATTGATATATGAATCTGAATGACACTGACACCATAGCCCATGGATGGCTCACAAAATTACAAAATCAATTTGTCTCTGGTCTTCCTATAATATAAAATATAAATAGTCAACAAAGCTATTATGATGTGATTAGAAAGATAAAAACATTATTGTAAATTATAGGCAGATGGGCCAAATTTATGGTTAAGGTTTATGAGTTTAGGTCACTTATAGAACACAAAACAAATTATGCGCCAAACTAGGCAAAAGTTTGACTCATGAATATTCATACTCCTAATTCTTTTCCCTCTGGTAGTGACTGTGATATACACAGCATACCATTAATCTGTGAAATAATGCTTTCCAAACTTGACTTCAAACTTAGAACCACATAATTCGATGCAGCAAAATTTGTGTCAACTACGAAGAGGTCCCCCAATCTCTCCCATGCCTATGTCTTTCTTTTTGGTTATTCTTTATTCTCTCTCACCCCTAATTCGGACTTGTAATCTCACTTTAAAAAAAAAAATTAAAAAAAAAAGCCCACCACCTCCAAGAGGTCCTGTTGTTCGAACAAGCACCATTTTCAATTCAACATTGACAATTTTTTGAAACTTCTAATAACAAATGCATAATAATTACCACACTTCTAAAATTATACAATTCAAAACATCCAAAATATCAAATCCAAAAAAATAAATCAATGCAGAGACAAAACATGGTATGGCAAATCATGATTTTTACCACCCGTAGCCCATTTGACCGCACAAATCAATACCACACCTTCAATGTCAAACATTCAGTCAACCAATCCAATACAAAACAAGCAAATTTTCATCACCCATGATTCACCTCAATTTAAAAAAAAACAATTTTGGATAAAAAAATTGCAAAATTTTCACGACCCACAATTCATTCAATCAAAAGAATAAAATCTTGAACCAAAAAAACATAAATTCCCATGACCCAAGATTCACTTCAATCAAAAGAATCAATTTTGGATATAAAAAATTCACAAAATTTTCACGACCGCCAATTCATCTCAACCAAAAGAATAAGATCTCGAACCAAAAAAACATAAATTCCCCTGACCTAATACCCCATTCGTATCAAAACAATCAATTCCAATCAAATCAAACCAAAAAACCAAAACCCAACAAGAGATCGAATCGGTCTCGCACCTGCTGGATGATCTTGCGCTTGTTGTGGCCGGCGGCGAGGTCGTCGAGGTTGACGATCTTCTTGATGTTGGATCTCATGTCGGCGACGACCTTGAAATCGACATCGGCCTGAAGAAGCGCGCGCGCGATCTCGTTTATGAGCTCTCCCAAGACCTTCTCGTCGATGGTCGGGGCATTGTTCATCCGCTGAAGGGCGCGGGATATGCTCCCGCCAAGCTCCGCCAACACCATCTTTGATTCTTTGGATTCTCGTGAGGGATTTTTTTTCGTCTTTTCTTCTTTTTTGTCGAGGGTTTGGGGGTTTCGTGAAGAAGGTTATAGAATAGGGTACGGTTATATAGACACCATGTAATGAGAAACCCGCACCCATTATCTGACCCAAGCTTTTTTTTTTTTTTGTAAATCTCTAAACCCACACATCTATATATGTGTGAAATTTAACAGTGAAAATCCATCCCAACCATTTTACACCAACTTTATCTCTCTCTTCCTTCTCACATTTTCTTCTCCCCTCTCGCGGGGCCGTTTGCTGCGACGACAGACGACAATGACGGACGACGGATAACAGTGGAAATGTGCGGAGCTGCTGTTGCTTCTCGCCTGCTGCGGCGACGGACGACGATGACGATTGGGGCGACGACTGGTGCGGGGGAGGGTAGGCGCCGCCCATGCCAAATTGGGTCATGGCAGTGCCGATGACATTGGGTTTGCTTGGTACTTGGTAGGGGTCACCGCTGCCGTAGGGTCTGGACAGGTTCGACAAGTTTTAGTCGAACCAGTGGTGCAATGGTCGACTGGAATAGGTCGATCGAAGAGTTTACACATGACAGCTTATGGTCGAATGGGTTCGGCAAGTCTCAGTCGAACAGGTGGTTCAATGATCAACTAGAACGGGCCGACCTGAGAGTTTAAAATTCACATTTTCTGGTCGAACTTAGGTGAGTAAGGCCAGTAGTAAGTTCTAGACCTCGCTCAACAGGTCATAGTCGAACTAGTGGTCCAATGATTAACTGGAATGGGTCAACCTGGGAGTTTAAATGCGAATTTCGGTCAATAGGGGCTAGTAGATTCTGAACAAGTTCGACAGATTCTGAACAGGTTCGACAGGTTTCAGTCGAACCAGTGGTGCAATGGTTGACTGGAATAGGTCGACCTGGGGTTTACACACGACAGTTTCTAGTCGAATGAGTTCGACAGGTCTTGGTCGAACGGGTTCGACAGGTCTTAGTCGAACAGGTGGTTCAATGATTGACTAGAAAAGATCTACAAAATATTATCTATATCCACCATCTATACAAAATAAAAACATATACAGCTTTTGCAAGACTTGTAAAAAAAATCCAAGTGTAAATGAATAGGAATTCGACCAAAATAATCCAAGTGTAAACAAATAAGAACTCGACGGAGAGATCGTCGGTGAAGGTGGACGGAAACAACGGCGATGTAACTTGTCGGAAAAGGGGCCGGACGACGGGGGTAGGAGAGAGCGTGCGGGCATGAATGGGGGGTCTTGGGTTTCTTGTATTTGAATTTGGGGTGGGATGAGTCAATATATAGAAATTTATGGGGTTAAAAGTCTATGGGGTGGGATCTGTTACAATGAGGTGGGATAGGTGGGGGTAGGTGTGGGTGGTTTTGCCCATTTCAGAAGAACAATAAACTGAGTTTTTAATGTTTATTTTGGTGTGGGTTTCTCACTGTGAGGTGTGGGTATATCCGTCCCCTATAGAATATTGGGTCAAAATCTTTTTTTTAATAAGTAAATAAATAATAGATAGATGAGTTTTTTATTTTTAAGTTCCCATAAATCATGGGATTTAGTGATCGATCACTAACTTTTTCATATTTTGGTTTTAGTCTTCAGATTTAAAGGATATGTTCATTTTGCTACCATTCATCAAATTAATTCATAAAAATCATTACACAAAAAAATCATTCATAAAATTTTTTATTCTGATTTTGAGTGCAACATCTCTAAATGTTTGGATAATGAATATTGATATCATATTACATTGTGTATCATCCCAGGTGTATTTCATGTGCTCTTCGACCAACACATCATTCATAAAATTAATATATGTGCAACACATCATTAATCTTGTAACAAATTAACAGATTTAAATCACAAAATTCGACCAACACATCATTCATAAAATTAAAATTAACACATCATTCTATCAACAATTTGGATTTTATAATAATATATTTTATCTCACAAATTATGTTTTATCTTATAAAATATGATTTTATAAAAAAAATGATTATTTTTTTAATATAATTCATTAACAAATTTTATTCGATTTTACTAGAGTTTTAATTGATAAATATCATAAAATCAATTTAAATTCAATATTCATTTGATTATTACTTTTTATTACAATTTTGATATTTTTAGTGATAAATAGCTAATTTCATATTAAATATGACCCCAATCAGAATTATGCTTGAGAAATTATAATTTTTTAAAGATTTTTTTGAAATAACTAAATTATTGGTCAAATCTATCTATTATACTAACAAAAAAAATTTAAGTTTTCATGTTTATTCCTTTGTGTATTTGTAACATTTTCATTTTCAATTTTACCCTTATTTATTTTTGATCTTTGAATTTATATTGAAAGGTAAAAATGGAAAATACATATTTTAATATTATAGTGGATAAGATGAGATATTCATTAAATCTTTCTTTTTAATACCTATATGTCTATATTAATGATATATTGAATGAATAGTAGTGATCGTGCCACATAATCATTTTTTTATATTATTTTTTTATAAGATTTAAATTGAGATAGTTATGAAATATATGTGATAAATAACTAATTTCGGATCAAATATTTGTTTCAACACTCACTTTTCATTATGCAATAAGCATTTTTGGGAAAAACTTAGGCTGTGTTTGGTCAGAGCTCTATTCAACACTTATTAGGTTGAATCCAGAAAATCAGCACTTTTTCTGTTATTAGTGTGTTTGGTGATTCAGTACTTATAAAACCCCTTTCAGCAAAAAAACTCAGTATTTTTTCAGTGGGAGAGAGGTCACTTTATTTTATGTTAAACGCAGGGTACCCTTGCAAAAAGTCAAGATTACCCTCGTATAATACAAATATTTACCAACACTATATAAACCAAATTTCATCTCTCTCTCTCTCTCTAAACAAATCAGCCCATGTGAAACCCTAGCCGCTGCGCCGATCTCCACGAACGACCTCCGTTCACAGTCTCGCTTATTCGTCGGCCCCTCATCTTCGCATCTCCAGGTAAGATCGAACATTTGACCTCATTTTTTCGCATTTCTGCCT